>JANKKI010000329.1:600000-776453 GCA_025175665.1 Cinchona pubescens | reverse complement strand
AAACATTTCCAAACACATCCAAAATTATATACCTAGGTCACCTATGAGCCAAAACAGTTATAAAATGCTTTCATATCAAAAGAGTTTGCAAACATATCAATTGATTAACATAAAATAGCTTGGTCCCGATTTCATATGTAATAGTTCCAAAACTTGGTAAAAGTGCAGTTCCAAACATCATACACATTTTAAAATCCATCCAAACATATTTCGAAAGTCGTTAAACAAAATACAAGTGGAAGAGGGTCTATGTTACCCACCTATCAAAGCAAAAACTGCCCAAATGATCACAGAACGCGATCGCCGGCGGTAGGTGGCGTGGTACCTAAAACAGATATAAGAGGACTCTTAGAAGAGATGTAGAAGTTAAAGAATGACTAGGGAAGCGAAAACGACGCGAAACGATAGAAAACGACACCAATAGCTCTTTGGTCAAAAATGACCTTTTCACAATTTCTGACCAACTTCGACAAGCTAAAACCCCAGTCAAAACACTTAGTTAACCCCTCAAATTCGTATTACAGCTAGATTAGGAGATAATAAGCTCAGTTTTCCAGAAAAACCGAAAAACTTCGCCTCTCCCTAGGCTATAATTAGGCTATCCTCCCTGCCAATAAAATCTAATTCCAAGGTATTCAAGGGACCTTGGTTACAACCCAACTCAAAACAACATATTCAACCAACCAACAAAATCCATTTCCAAGGTATTCAAGGGACCTTGGTTACAACCCAACTCAAAACAACATATTCAACCAAAAAAATCCATAAACGGAAAGATTCACCGGAGCAATAGCCGTGTATATCAATAGCATTCCACAACAATGGAAAGATGTGTTAACCATCAAAAGATCATTAAAGACCCTTTAAACATAAGTACTTCCAATTATCCAAATTATCCTAGTTGCGCCAAACTTCCGCTTACTTACAAAATGAAGGGAAATCAATTCCACTTGGTTTCAAGTGTCAATTCCTATCCAAACTAACCTTAAAACACTCCTAAAACATTATTATGTGCATAGACATAAGCATTCATAGCATAACACTCTAGGCCACATATGGAAGACAAAACCCTAACTCATAATCTTAAAATTTGTAATCTAACCATGGAAAGTTGTTAAAAATCAACCCCAATCACTTCCCAACCTCCAAAACACTAAAAACAACCCATAACATACATAAATCAACATATATAAGGCTGCAAAGAGGGTTTATTTTCAGCCCTAAGAATCCTACAAAACTTGAAATTAAAGCTTGAATCATAAAGCCCATAAGCTATAAATGCTAAAATACATAAAATCTTACCTTCCAAGTGATTCCTACTTGAAATCCAAGAAAATTTTTGGGGGAAAATAGAGGAAGAAGTTCGGCCAGCAGCTTGGATATAGAAAATGGAGAAGAAATAACAAGAAGAAGACTTAAAAAGAATTCCAAAGTTGACTCAAATAGTACCCATTGACCAAATAGTCTCCAAGTTGACTATTTAACCCAAAAACTAATTTTTTGCTACTAAATTAACATTATAAATCAGCCATCTTACAACACTCACACACCACAATGCACTAATTACACTTAGTCCAACTTTTGACCCGTTTACCCGCCGGAACCGAAATCGAGTAAATCGAAAAATTTGCCGAATTAAAAAAAACGAATAAGTTGAAGTACTTTATGACTAAAAATAATATGAAAAACATTTTAAACCAGTTAAAATCAAAGAACAAGGCTATTAAAATACTGGGTTTCACAAGGTAACATCATTTACAAGCTTGATTTAGCAAAGGCCTTTGATCGCCTCTCTTGGTCTTTCCTTTATGCAGTTCAGCGAAAACTTGGGTTTAACGAAAACTAGAATGCCATCTTGAAGAATTTGTTAGAAAATTGCTGGTTCTCAGCCATCCTTCTTAATGGCTCCCCGAAAGGCTTTTTCAAGTCCACCAGAGGTGTTCGCTAGGGAGACCTCTTATCACCTCTCCTTTTCATAATTCCAATGGAAACCTTCTCATAAGGATTAAAAGCTCAATATCGAGGGGGGAGAATCTCATATTATGTATTGCCGAGGAAATGCCAACCAATCACCCACCTAGCATTTGTGGATGACATAGTTATTTTCACAAAGGGAGAGGCCAAGTCAATCAAAAGCCTCATGGAATTTCTCACTCAGTTTGAAGCTTCATCCGGGCAGCTCTTTAACAAGTCCAAAGTTCTTTCTACATGCCCAAAAATGATCCACTTTCAAGAGTAAGGATGATCCAATGCCAAATAGGTTTTGTACAACGGTTCCTTCCTTTTACATATCTTGGCTGCCCTATTCAAAAGGCAAAGAAAAGAAAATCTCTTTTCCAGCCAATGATTGAGAAAATAACCTCTAGGATTGCTGGGTGGCAAACAAAATTTCTTATCCGTCCCGGAGGTCAGTTATTCTTGATAAAGCATGTCCTCAGTAGCATTCCAGTATACCTCTTCACAGTGCTCCAACCTCCTAAAGCTGTTATCAAGGACTTGGAGAGGTAATTCGCCAACTTCTTATGGGGCAACTCGAAATTAGGTAGTAAACACCATTGGTCTGGATGGAAATCAATTTGTCGGCCAGTAGAGGCAAATGGACTTGGGATTGTTTCATTATCAGATTTGGCCAAAGATTTTCGCATCAAGCTGTGGTGGAAATTTCGAAAGGGTAATTCCTTGTGGTGCACATTCATGCAAGCAAGATATTGTCATTCCCACCCTCGCATGATACAAGAAGGACACGGAGACTTGTACATATGGAAGTGCATGCTCAAAAGTCAACAAGCAGCAGAATGTAGTTTCTATTCTTGATACGCAACAGACATTCCTCTATTTGGTTTGAACATGGCTGCCCACAGGGCCCCTATTTCATGAAGTCAGCCAAGTGTCCGAGGCAAACCTCATCGACTACTGCCCAGTTATGGAATACAAATGGTTGGAATCTTTCATGTTTGAATGAGCATTATTCACTTCAAGAGCTAGAAAGACTAAGACAGCTCCTTCATGGAAGTGCTATCCAGATATCTAATGAACCAGACGAGCTAGTGTGGACTCTCTCAACACATGGTAAATTTTCAATCTCATCCACCTTTCCCTCACATGCTTCCATGCTCTCTCAGAAAATGATATGGGATGGCAGACTACAAGTCAAGATTTCCATCTTCATGTGGCGACTTCTGAACAGAAAGCTTTCCTTTGACGACATAATAATAAACTTTGGAGTCTCTTTGGCTTCAAAATGCTCTTTTTGCAACAATCTGGAAACTTTGGATCACCTCTTTGTAGGATGTGAATTCGCCAGTAACATTTGGTTATACTTTGAATCATGGCTTGAAGTGCTTTTTCCCCCATCCTCGACAATACTAGGTAAACCCAATTCTTCGTGGTGGTATGACCCTCCTTCGAAAACTTGTACTTCACCTTGTCGCTGTCCATAAGCTTTTGCCATCTTTGGTATGCTGGTTCATATGGAAAGCACGTAATATGGCAATCTTTGTAGGCAAACCTCAACACATCATTACTCACATATACTCCCAATTGCGAAGCATCTCTACCATTCGACCATTTCATAGGACTGGACCAACTGATGAAACATTTTTTTCTCATTTCATTTGCCATCAAATGCTCATCACACAGCCGAGGAGAGCATTGGCAATCAAGTGGGTTCTGCCTCCGAATGGCGGTGCAAAACTCAACGTTGTGGGGCTTCAAAAGGAAATCCAGGGTTGGCGGCCGGTGGCGGAGTTATTAGGGATCACCGTGGAAACCTGATCAAAGTATTTAGCAACAATTACCTTCTCCAATCCAATTTACAAGCGGAAGCATCTGCCTTGGTGGATGGTCTCAAACTTTGTTCACAATTGCAGCTCACGGAAGTAGAAGTGGAACTCGAATTCCTAACTCTAGTGCATATAATAAAGGTGCCAATCTAAGCCACCATGGAACATTGACCAGCAATGGCAATTCATCAAAGCCTTCACCTTAGATAAACATTTTACTTTTTCGCATGCTTACCGAAAGGCAAATCATGTAGCGATAGGCTAGCAAATGAGGGTATTTTTAATTCTTTCTATCTAGAGTATAACCAAGACACACTCCCTAGGCCTATTAGTGGATTGTTACGCTTGGATGCTCAGGGCTGCCCGTACATAAGGCATTGTAAATTATGATTCATTAAATAAACTACACCTACTTTGGGTGTTTGCTCAAAAAAAAAATTATTCATTTCTAACTTGCAAAATCAACTTCCCTTTGTTAATGTCAATTAAAGCATGTGCAGTTGATAAAAATGGCCTACCTAAGTCAACGGAATCTCACTATCTTCGCCGGTGTCCAATACCAAAATACCAATATTTCCACTTGAACAAGCACATCCTTCAACAAGCCATATGGTTTTATCTCGAACAAATCCGCCAGTTGGAGTGTCCATTTGGAATATTGGTTGGTTATACATTAGTAATCCCTAGCTTATCATAGATGGCCCCCGACATAATATTGATGCTCGCCCCCAAATCACAAAGTGAACGATGCAACGTGTGTTCGACAAAGTTCACCGGTATAGAGAAACTACCGAGACCCTTGAGCTTAAGGGATAAAACCTCCATTGAACAATGGCACTACACTTAGCATTGAGGCAAACTTTCTTTTTATCATCCCATTTTTGCTTCCTAGCCAAGAGATCTTTCATAAACAAAGTATAATCTGGGCATCTTGTTGAGAACATCAACCAAAGGGATGTTTATAATTAAGCTTTTTGGGCATAGCAATGAATATATGGAACTGTTTCTCTTCGTCCTCCTTTCTTGGATCAATGAGTCATTGAGGAAATGGTACTTTCTCTGATGTATCCAATTTCAAATGTTCTTTCATTTGTTTTCCCTTTGACTTCTTCATTGCATTCTCCTTTGTCAACTTCTCATCCTCATCTTCAACTTCAAGTTAGATCATTATCTTCAATTATCTTAAATTTTTGCTTCACAACCTCTTTATCAACCTTTTTCTTGTTGATTTGTACAACCAATTCCTTTCCACTCCCCAGTGAAATAGTATTGCATTGTTCCTTTGATTTGAAATGGTGTGGCTTGGCATGCTCCAACAGGTCGTTCATTATATTGTCGAGCTAATTGTCCCAATTGAAGTTTCAAGTTCCTTGTAGAAGCTCGCAAATTCTCACGCTCCCTCACAATGTTTCCAATTCCTTCCTCAAATTATCCTCATTGGCTTGATCATGGTTACATATAAAGGATAATTTGGATTTTGAGGTGGAGGTCTTGGTGGTGGTGACTGGAATGAGTTATTTTGTTGAGGTGCAAAATTTTGGGCATTTCTTTGGTGAGGTGATTGATATGGTCTAGAAGATGAAGATTGGTTGGAAAATTTTGGTTGTGGCTGGTTTGATTGGAAAGACGGATTTTGAACATTGCTTTTATTGTTGCGTGAGAAATTTGGATGGATTATACCAAAACGAATTATAGGTATTACCATAAAAGATAGGTGCATTCATTGAGCTAGAATTTGGTTGGAAATGAATTGAACCTACTGACCTTGCTTCATGGGTGCTTCACAAAGGCTATTTTGATGGTTTCCTCCACAAAAGTCACAATTTAGCATCTCGTAAGATGTTAAAGCCACAGAGTTCACCGGACTCTTTTCCATGTTTTCTCTAGAGCCTTTGTCAAAATTGTCGTCATGTTCAACATCATACTTTGTTGAGCTAAGAAGGCATCATTGAAATTAATCATGCCTCCTTGTTTGGCATTGACTTGATGCACTTGTCGTTGTGGTTGTTGCCCAGCAGAAGGAGCGATTGTGCCATGGTAGTAATGAGTAGATGCCATTCTTTCCAATAGTTCTTGTGCTTCTTTTGGAGTTTTAAGAGGAAAAGCACCTTTTGCGCTTGCATTGACAATCAATCTCGTCTCTAAAAACTATCCATTGTAAAATGTTTGTACTTACTTCAGTAGACACAATGGAATGGCATGATTTGGATACTTCCTCAGCAATTCCTTAAGGCACTCCCATGCTTCATTTAAGCTCACCCCATGATTTATCTGAAGAAAGCTATGTCATTGCAGAGCTTTGCAAACCTCGATGGTGGAAAGTACTTAGCTAAAAATTCTTGAGCCAACTGATTCCATGTAGTGAAAATACCTTGCTCAAAGGATTGTAACCAAGCCATTGCCCTATCTCTCAACAAAAATGGAAAAGCTCTTATTCGAATACAATCAAGATGCACTCCATTGTATTTCAATGTATCAATGACTTTCTCAAAATTCACCAAATGTGCATAGGGATCCTCGTTTGGCCCACCTCCAAACATAGCATGGGTTTGGAACATTTGAATTAAGGAAGCTTGTACTCAAAGTTATTGGCTTGTACGGGCATTGGGGCAATGGTAGAATTCGCCCCTCAAAATTTGGTATCGCATAATTTCTAAGGGGTCGGGGGTTAGCGTTACCTCCGAGGGTGCATTGCCATGATTACCCACTACCTCGTCTTGCTCCCCAGCATTGCGATTCAAATTCTCCATTGTATTCTCTCCTTGTCTTGATTCTTGCTGTTTCTTTCAGTTTTTGGTTGGAGTTCATTCAATCTCCAAATCACCAAGATGTAGTGGTTATTTGGAAGAATGAGTATTTACCATAAATTACAAGAAAGAGAATAAAGTTTGAATATCAAAGGAAAATCCACAGGAAAAAATGAAATAAAAGACAATCGTAAATAATTATGAGAAAATAAAAAGTCTAATCTAGTAAGGCTCGCTAAACCTAATATTGCACAAAGAATAGTCCCCAACAACAGCGCCAAAAAACTTGTTCGTGTAAATAATTTATTAGGTCTTTTAGTTCACAAACAAGTAATAATTAAAGCCTTAATAATCCTAATCAATATTTACACGCTCACAAGGATACGAGATAAGTTTGTAGATTGGGTAAGTAAGGATCGTTCCCACAAGGGCTCTGGAATATTTAGCTAGGGTTCACAAACCTTTACACTATTTAAACAAATTAATTAAAAGATTTTGTTTCCACCCAAGTAAATTAATTCTAACCACTAAAAAAATAAGAACAATCACTAAATCTAATTATAACTGAAGAAAGCGATTAACTTTAACGAAATCAAACTTTAACTATTAAACTAGAAAAAATAAATGCAATAAGATTAAATTTAAAACTATGAATTGCAATAAAAAGCTAAATTTGAATTGAATATGAATAAAGAAAGCAAACTCAGTAATTGTAGCCGAAACAAAAGTTGACAAAGATTGAAGTCTTGACAAGAAAAATAAAACCCTAATCTAATGATCTAATGTCTCCTCTAACTAATGATTGATCTAAATAATGACTAATAGTGTGTTCAACTCCTCTCTAAAATCAGGTATTTATAGGGGATATTAGGGTTAAATTCCCTTTCTAATGATAAAGAGGTGAAAGCCTATGAAAAGGAGTCCAACCGGATGAAAACGTGTACCAAAATAACAATTTACTTTGAAACTCGCTGCAGCGTGCCCACATGTGCATGGAAACTCGTGCATGTGCGCGGTAAGGCAATTGACCATGATGCTAATGAAACTTGGAAAAATGCAAAACAAGAAAGTTGTAGCGGTACTTATTAGCTTTCCAACGCATCTTGAATCAACTTGATAAAAGCTTGGATAAGAAAGTTATGCTCAAAATAACAAGTAGTGTCCAAATTTGCTCCTTGCCGATTAGGTTTTTCATCCTTGCAATTTTTCTCCAACTTTTTGATACATTTGGCTACTTTTTTCATTCAAAACCTACACAAACTAAAAATAAAATAATTAATCTTGCTTGCATTACATAAAAATGCGATAAATGATACATAAAATATAAGACAATTATGAGCTTATCATTCTCTCTTATCATAGCAACCAGGAAGCTGAGACCTTACTTCCAAAGGCATAAGGTTACCAACTCTCCTCTAAAACAATTCTCAAAAAACCTAATGTGTCAAGTGGAATTCCCCGTCGGATGCTTAAGTGGTCGGTAGAATTACTAGAGTTTGATATTGAATTTCAACGCTGAAAGACAGTTAAACCTAATGTGGACATTAGAATCCGAACTTTTTTCTCCTCCTTCTCTCTACATTTTCTCACTCTAAAAACCAAGACCTAACAAACTCTTTTGCCTTCTCGGCCATGGCCGATCAAGCTGCCCTTCAACCACTGGTTGAAGGGCAACGGAAAACCTTTGCAAAAGCGCTTTTGGATGGCCAAAATTTAGACATTCCTACGCCAAAATTCGATGCACCCCTAAAGGCCCTCCAATCTCACAAAGGCGAACCAGCTGTTTTCTTTTCAAATGATGAAATTCAACAACTTGTTGCACCATTTCGTTTTACTTTGGTGGGGAACTTTCTGAGGGGCAAATCGAACATGGAGACACTTCGTAAAAGTTTTCACACAATAGGATTCAAAGGTCAGTTCACAGTAGGATATCTTGACTATAAACACGTCCTCATTCGATTCTCAGGTTGGAGGAGGATTATCTCCGTTGCTGGCTGAAGAATACATGGTTCATCAATGGTCATTATATGCGAGTCCTCAAGTGGCACCCACTCTTTACTACCGATGAGGAACCATCCATAGTCCCTATTTGGATCACTCTCGAGAGACTCCCAGCAATCTTCTTTAATAAGCACGCTATTTTTAGCCTCACTCAAGTTGTTGGGACCCCCTCTCAAATCGGATATGGCAACTGAACAATTTACTCGGCCAAGCGTTGCAAAAGTGTGCGTAGAAGTTGACCTCTTGTCCGAACTCCCTTCAAGGGTGTGGTTAGGGCTGGGAAAGGAGGGTATTTGGCAAAGAATCACCTATGAAGATGTACCATCCTACTGTACAAAATGCAAGAAAATTGGTCATGCTATTGAATCATGCAGGTCCGGGTGAACAGCTTTTAACCAAACAACCAACGGCTCCAGGTGAAAACATTCAAAATCCAGCAAAAAAGACTGCCCAAAAGTGCTGGACACCCGTAAAGATATCATGAAGCAGGTCCATCGGGAACGAAGCAAGTAATATCAACTACTCTTATTGACAAATGGACGAATTTGACCAGCCATGCTCCACTTGATGTTATCCAATCAGCTGTACACATGGTTGCTCTATTACCAGGTGTTTCAAACGGTGCAAATGGCATACAAATGCATGGTAGTTCAGCCCAAAAATAGCCACCAGATGAGGCGGCACCACCACTCGTGGAGGAACAAACAAACACGGATGAGGGATTATCCCCACAACTTGCAATTCAAAATTCAAATCCCAACAAACATGGAATCACTCCAACAGCCCAGGATGAGGTTAATAATTCAAATCAGGAGATAGATTCTAACCAACATAAGGATATCTTGGAAGATCAAAATTTGAATCCTTTGGCTGGTGGGGCTACCTCGATTTTGGAGGAGTTACATGATGTTTCGGGTGTCCTAAAGGAAGCTGAATTTCAGCCAAAGCATCCCCAAACTCGAACCTCAAATAATCTTTCATTGGATGATTCCAACATTTCTCACGGTAAATTAATGGAAGAATTACCGTGTTACTTTTTGGACAATGACTCTCCTCATGCAAACCATGCAACGACTGAGGATATTCAGCCATCTCTCCCCACTACACAACACGCCGGTAAGTCCTTGTCCAAAAAGAAAAGGCGGAAAAGAATTTATTCCATGCCAAGGCCAATGCGAACTCGGTTGGCTAGAACAATAACCACCTCGCCCTCCACCCCTCAGTGTTAAATGGATAGCATCTTAATATGGAATATTCGGGGGATAGCAAATAAACCTTCGTTGCGTAGGTTGAAATCACTCATCAATAGCGCCGAGTCAATATTCTTGCATTATTGGAACCAATGGTGGATAAAGCTAAAATTTCTTTCTTTGCACAAAAACTGGGTTTTGAATGTTGTGAATGTAATACAAATGGCAAAATATGGATTTTTTGGAATAGCGAGCTAGGAATAGCTCCCAACTTCAGTTTGGACCAGCTCTTACATGTCTATTCTATTTCTTCTTCTTCTCAAAACACTGTTTTGGCAAGCTTCTTTTGTATATGCAAAATGCACGAAATCGAAAAGGAGAGCACTCTGGGAGGATCTCCGTGCCGTACGACCTCAAACTCCGTGGCTGGTTGGAGGTGACTTCAATGTTATCTCAAGTTCCGATGAATACCAAGGTTCTTGCCCGTTGCACCTTGATGCCATGGGTGAATTCAATGATTGTCTTCATGATTGTGGCTTGATGGACTTACCTTTCCAAGGTTGTAAATTCACTTGGCGTGGGAATACGTATGGTACCATGGTATGGAAGCGGCTGGACAGATTTGTATGCAATGCGGAATTTATGGCAGCATTCCAACATATTAGTGTTGAACATCTCCTCAAGACGTGTTCGGACCATTCCCCACTCGCTCTCAAAGCTATTCCAGCAATAATACCAGGTCCAAAGCCATTTAAATTCCTTAACATGTGGATTAAACACAAGGATTTTTTGCAGGTCGTGGGTAACATAATCCACATGCCACAAATCCAAATTGGCAATTGGAATGTACCGGTGCCCCTATTTTCATCCTAGCTTCCAAACTTAAAAGACTCAATGCCGAGCTCAGGAACTGGAGTCATACGGTGTTTGGTAATGTCTTCACAAAGGTGCATAAGGCTGAAAAACAAGTAAAGAGTAAGGAAGAAGCTCTCTTACTAGATCACAGCCAAAGTAACCAAATTGCTTTGGCCCATGCACAAGCTACTCATATGTGGTGTCTTGCGGAAAAGGAGACCTTTTGGTAGCAAAAAGCAGGAATAAAGTGGCTAAAAGAGGGGGACCAAAACTCAAAATTTTTCCACTCCACCCTTCTAGCGAAAAGACAGCGATTGCGCATCTCTAGAATCAAAGTAGATGGGAATTGGACTGAAAATACGCATCTCATTGAAGAGGCCGGGGTTAACTTCTATAAGGAACTCTTAACCGCTAACAACTCTACAGCCTTAGACCCATCGCTTCTAGACCACCTCAAGGGCAAAGTCTCGATTGAGGATAATCTCAGCAATTATTATCCGAGCTTTCCATGAAGGAACTGAAGGTTTCTCTCAATCCAAACAGTGCAGCAGGCATTGGTGGCTAAAACAGGCCCTTCTTTTCCACTTGCTGGGACATTATTCACCATGATCTCTTCCTTGCAGTGCGTGATTTTCTCAAAGGTGCAAAGCGGCCCCGCATGTTCACAAGCACCCATATTGCACTAATTCCAAAAGTAACCAACCCCAACTCCTTTAGTGATTTTTGGCCCATTAGTTTGTGCACTTTTTTTAACAAAATTTGCACTAAAATCATGGCCAATCGTCTTTCCCCCATACTGCCTAAGCTCATTTCTCTCGAACAAGCGGCCTACGTCCAAGGAAGAGACATTGCGGATAACATCCTTCTTGTCCAAGAGCTGGTTGATTCTATAGACCGAAAAATAAGGAGAGGGAATATGATCATTAAACTTGACCTCGCCAAGGCTTTTGACAGGCTTTCTTGGCCTTTCCTTTATGCAATACTTCAATTTTGTTTGGATTTGCGGACCACTGGATCTCTCTTATACGGCATATATTGGAGGACTGTTGGTTTTCTATTCTCATAAATGGGGCACCCAAAGGATTTTTTAGGTCCTCCATAGGGGTTCGGCAGGGCGACCCCTTATCACCTTTGCTATTCATCTTAATGATTGAAACGTTCTCTCAAGGATTGAAGGATCATTTTCAAACAGACCAAATATCGTGCTATTCTCACCCGAAGAGGTGCCCTATTATCACTCACTTGGCTTTTGCAGATGATGTTGTCATCTTCACAAAAGGAGAAATCAAGTCCATTCGAAACCTCATGAACTTTATTTCAAGGTTTGAGCTCTCATCCGGGCAGCTCTTTAACAAGTCCAAGTGCTCCTTCTACCTATCCAAAAAGGCACCTCCAGCTCGAGTTCGGTTTATTCAAGCAAAGACCGGCTTTGTTCACAAATCCCTCCTTTTCACCTATTTGGCCTGTCCCATTCAAAAGGCAAAACGAAGACGTAACATTATCTTCCAGCCACTAATAGAAAAAGTGGTCTGCCGAATTCATGGTTGGCAGACGCGGTTCCTCTCACCCGGAGGCCGATTGATTCTCATCAAGCACGTTCTAAGAAGTATCCCAATTCACTTATTGTCAGTACTTTTAAACCCAAAATCAGTACTTAAAGAGTTGGAGTGTCAATTTGCTAATTTATTTTGGGGTTGCTCGGATGGTGTGCTAAAGCAACATTGGATCTCATGGGTTACAGTGTGTCAGCCTACATATTCAAATGGCCTAGGGGTTCCCTCATTGGAGGAGGTGGTTCATGGCTTTGGTATCAAACTCTGGTGGAAATTCTGGAAAGGCAAATCCCTATGGTGTTCTTTCCTTCAAAGTCGATACCTTAATAGTCAGCATTCCACTTTAATCTCGGCATCACCAGGTGACTCATATAATTTGAAGAGAATGCTGCGAGCTCGTGATGATGCAGAAAAATGGCTGTTATTTCTCCCACGTAAAGCAGATTGGTCCTTTTGGTCCCTTGTTCAGTTTAAACCAATTAGTCGACCCATGGACTGAACATGGGCCTCTATCCCACATGGTTGAACAAGTCTATGATGCACAACTCAAGGTTTCACATGTTGGGGGTCACAATGGTTGGAACCTTTCTCTTCTGGATGAGAAATACTCTAATGAGGAGTTACAAAACATTGCAGCAATTCTTAGCCCAAGACCACTCCTTCTGACCGACGAACCGGACCTCATTGTTTGGACCCTCACATCTAAAGATTCCTTCTCACTCTCATCCACGTACCCCCCTAAGGTACGGATACTCTCTCGGCAAATGATTTGGGACAAGAGACTCCAGTTGAAGATTTCCATATTCAGGTGGAAATTGCTGAATAAACGGCTGCCGTTAGATGATATCTTACAGAAAATTGGATTTTTGTTGGCCTCTAAATGCTGGTTTTGTTGTCATGAAGAATCCTTGGAACACTTTTTTGTGGAATGTGAAATATCACGACAAATCTGGTGTTTCTTTGAAGACTCGCTGGAATTGCCTATTGCTCTAAGTCCATCTACGACTATCTTGGATAAGGTAAATGCCTGGTGGTGGGCTGCTACACCTTCATCCACAATTGGAGTAGTTCATAAAATACTCCCTTGCATAATATGTTGGTTCTTATGGAAAGCCAGGAACGTGGCGTTGTTGGATGGCAACGTTAGTATTGCAACAAGGATTATCGCGGACATTTGCTCTTATTTGGTATCTATTTTTTCAATCCATCCTCTTACAAAGGTATCCACAGCCGATGACATGCTACTATCACGGGGCATTTGTAATCAACTCATCCAAACCAAACCAAACAAAAAAAAAGTCCTAGCCGTCAAATGGGACTGCCCTCCATACGGGTTTTCTAAATTAAAGGTGGATGGTGCTTCCAAAGGAAACCCAGGAATGGCAGCAGGTGGCGGCATCCTAAGGGATCACAATGGACAATGCATCAGGGCATTTTCCAATGGCTACAAACAACAAACAAACTTACAAGTTGAGGCATTGGCCTTAGTAGATGGACTTATCAGATGTGTAGTAGACTGAATGTGCACTCACTGATTGTTGAGATTGATTCCCTTGTATTAGTTAACTCTTTGGTGGGCTCATCGGCATCGATTTGGAGTGTTGATTCCCAACTGCGATTCATCAATAGCTTTTGCACCGGGAAAGACATCAATTTCAAGCATGTATATAGGGAAGCTAATCAAGTTGCTGATAGTTTAGCTAATGAAGGCATTTCAAAACCAATGTATGTTGAATATGATCACTACACCATTCCTTACACTGTTAAAGGTTTGGTTGGCCTAGATGCTAGGGGCTACCCTAATATTCAGTTTTGTAATCATTGATCCCATCAATAAATTAGTTCGTTTGCTTAAAAAAAAAAAACCTAATGTGGACGAAAAGGTAATGACATAAAAAGCAAATAAGCCTCTGAGGCTGATTACAAGGTATGGTAACTACATGTAGATGGAGACTCATGTGACTAATCGGGAGTTCAAATCATCATTAAAACTCCTGATGGGAATAACGCATTTCACATATGCTCTTTGGCTCGTGTTCAAAGCTACAAACAATGAAGTCGAGTATGAAGCATTATTAACAAGAATGCAGTTAGCTAAGATGATGGCAGCTCAAGCCCTTAAAATTAACAATGATTCCTTATTGGTGGTCAACCAAAATTTGGAAAATTTTGAAGCCAGAGGGGTCATCATGCAAAATAGCTTCAAAAGGCAAGGCAATGCAAGAAAAATTTTAAAGAACTACAGTTCGTAAAGATCCCTCGGGCTAAGAATGTTCATGCTGATGTGCTAGCTAAGTTGGTTTCAGTTATTTATTCTCATCTTACCAAAAATATTTTGTTAGAAATACAAGAAGGACGAACAATCAATGAAGTGGAATCTATTCAAATCGATAATGATCGAGGATGGATGAAGCTGACCATAGACTTCCGATCTTCAGGCATCCTTCCAAGCGATCACTAGAAGCCGAAAGGGTAATGAATAGGAAAAAAAAAAGTGAGTTAGTAGATGACACATCAGAATTTTATATAGAAAGTCATACTTACATCCACTTCTCTGACGTGTTGGTTCAAACGAGGCTAATAACTCTAGCAAACTAGAGTTATTTCACTCTAAAATATAGCATTTTGATAGTTTAAATTCTGAAATTTATTTAATTAATTGAAGATTTTAGTTATTTTCTTTATTGTGTGTTTATATTTTTGTTGTTGTTAAATATGATAAGTTTTTGTTAGAATTTTAGTTAAATTAATTACTTAATTGGTTTAATATTATGCAGGTTTAAATTAGAGGTTGGAAGCTGGAATGAACAAAGTGCAAGGACCAAAATGTAATTACAGAGAAATTGAAGACATACTGGAAGGACGATCTGGACACAAAAATGTGTCAATTTAATTTGACGTCCATGTCGCGATCTCATTTATTCTAGATCGCAATATATGTTTGAAGCGTTCAAATAGTCAATCTAATGATTCATTTTCTCAAAAACTAGTTCAATTCCAATAAAAGATTCAAATTATCAACATACGGTGTCCTCAATGAAAAAGGTTTTCATAAAAGTTCAAGTCTATGCAAAGTATGTTTTACCGTACTGAAAAGGAACCAAAGTCAATTAAGCATTCTCTAATAAACCACTTGGAAATGGAAAGATTGTTAGGACTCTACATAAAATGTAAATGTCACACAAGGAAGTATTAATCCAGTTTGGGGTATTTGATTCGACATTAATGATAGATAGTAGCTCACCCTCAACTTGTTGGTATTCTAGCAACGAAAAGGTTCATTTCGAAGACATTGCTTCTACTTGCCTCATTTAAAAATTAAAAAAAAAAATCTAATGGCATATAAAGGCACGACATTTGTGATGATTCCTCTACTCGCCTTATTTTCTACTTTAATGGCATATTTCGAAGGCACGACAATTGTGATGTCGATTCCTCTATTCGCCTTATTCCTAAACGAAATATATATTTTGAAATTTTTAAATGAATGCAACCTAAACCAAGGAAGAGGAATGAAACGCACCCAAAATTTCTGTATCTAGAATTAAACACCCATAAAATAGATATAATACTTCTAAAATGCAATTATACAAACGGCCTAACTCATTTCCAACCGTTTAAACATTTTTCCAAAAGAATAACTTGACAACAATTAGCACTTTGAGAATGAGCAAAAGATATTTCAAATAAACCAATTTCAAAACCAATTAGCACACTACTTACTTTTTGAAATCAGGAATATTTGATTTTTGAAACAAGTACTTGAAATAAGAACTGTACATTATACTATTCAAAAGTGAATGACCAAGTGAGTAAGTTCATTCAATACCAAAATCATCGTTTTCTATTCAATTACCAAAACTTTTATTTGTAGAACATAATCATTCTAGAAACAACAAGACCCAAAACACACCACCAATCGTATAAATTTATTTAGATGATGAGTACAACTCATCCTATTCTCCCCCATGTCACAACAAATAAAAGTTAATACTATAAACATGAAAACATATAACTAGCTAAACACGTACATCAAATTGCTAAGCTTAAATAGATGATGCACAATATAATAACTAAGTGAATAAGTGAATGCGAAAGAAATCATTAAGCACAGTACGAGTTTATAAACAATAGTTCAACCCTCAGTCATGGAATTCATCAATATTAAGCACAACACTAAACAAGCTTAAGCAATGAACTATTTCAAGTTCAACATATAATTACAATTTCCATTTAGGCACATAAGTCCCATAAGTTGTCTATACTTCTTCAACCAACATAGTTACAATAAGGGAGTCATTGGGACTTCATGGGTACCAAACACGAAAAAGAAAAACACACGTAATTATATGTCCAACTCATCCAGCCAAACTTAGATTCACAAATAATTGGCTTCAAAAATAAATTCAACAGTAAAGACTACTCTCAATCCATATGAATCATTTACCTGAATTACTCAAAATGGGCTCAAACACTTAATAAATAAAGTGCATCAACAACTAGAAATCCCACAAGTAGAAGGTAAAAACTAATTTCAAATTTACTTACATTACATAAAGCATGTATCAATCATAAATCACAACAAGTCCTACATTGTTATCAATATTGTCAATAATGAACAAATTTATCCAAGTGCATCAAAATCATTTACCAACTGCAACACATAAACTAAACTAATCTCATAGTTACAAGCCTTTGTTACCCATCGGATTCTATACTAAAGTTTAGAAAGTAAAATAAAGTGTAATAAATAAAGAGGAAAGAAATACACTCTCAACAATACCAAAGAGGCTTTCCAAGGATATCATAGTCCTTGGTGAATTTGCACCATTGTTTAGCATGTTTGAAATCCCCAAGGATTTTTTGAACTTCAACATTAGTGGTTGGCGCCTTCCCGATTACCTCTAGAATGTATCCTTCTTCTTCTTCTTCCATTTCTTGAGCCACATTTTTCTCCACAATCACTCCACATTATACCTCCTTTTTGGTAACCGGCAAAAACTCACACTCATTCAAAGAGTATATCCGTAGTTGTTCTAAACAAGTGTTGAAGTGACCCAATTGTTGAAAATTCAAGCTCAAGAGATTCTTGACAACTGGTTTCTTCCAATATATATGCTTTCTTTTTTTCTTCTTGAACCGGTTCACTATCATCTTCATTTGTTTGGAGTGTTGAATCCATTGGTTTTCACCATCCATCATTCTTTGGGGTTCTGCAAATTGGTCTTGTAACCTTTTGGTGGATTTGTCTTGGTCCTCATAGAATTCTACTTGCTGTTCTCAGAAATTGATTTGTTCCTCAAAGAATTTGACTAATTCTTCTCATGATTCAACTTGCATCCCTTGTATCATCATTAACATCTCCATCAATCTTGCCTCTTCAATTTCTTGGATTGGTTGGTGAAAGAAATGGGGCTCTGTTGTTTCATCTGAAGGCTTTTGAGATGGAGTGAATGAAAAGGGATTTTCGTGATAATTTTCTTAAGGATATGGATGTTACACCATCCCACTTGATAGTATATGGGATAGAGAGAAAATCATAACAAGTGACATGCTATCATACCTTCATTATCATAAGAACGATAATCTCCTTGGTATGTTTATTCTAATTAGGTCTTTGCATGTTCTTGGAGTTAAAAACAACACAAATAAAAACAAGAAAAAGAACTAAAACACACAAACAAGAAAAGTAAAAAAGTTTAGACTGCTGGTTTGTCTAAACTATCTGTCACTGAGAAAATCTTTTTGTATTTTTTAAAATAAGAACACAATTACAAAATAA
This sequence comes from Cinchona pubescens, assembly GCA_025175665.1. Lineage (NCBI taxonomy): Eukaryota > Viridiplantae > Streptophyta > Magnoliopsida > Gentianales > Rubiaceae > Cinchona > Cinchona pubescens. The sequence goes on along the minus strand of JANKKI010000329.1, from coordinate 758,543 downwards.
AAATTGTTTTAGGTTTTTTAGATAGGTAGAAAAACTATACAAGAAAACAAAGGACGTCAATCTAGTATTCCCACTAAATTATATCGATATTACCGAAAATAATTCCCCAACAACGGTGCCAAAAACTTAATGCAGTTGATATACTCACACCTAGTTATATCATTTATTAAATACTTAAATCCTACTACTAATTAGACGACACACTGCAAGTATTCGGGGTCAAATAGTAGAAAGTAGAAGTAGAGTCGAACTCACAAGGATTGTAATTATCAATTATTTGGTTATATTACTATTCAAAGATATTGATTTAGGAAAATAATTAATTAAAACTGACTAAAGCAACTTCACAAGCGAATTAAAATGGGTTAGGATTTGATTAGCCAATTCTCAGGATTTAAACAATTTATTGGGTCAAATAGCTCAATGCATCTAACAAGAGGTTCATTCCCAACTATGAATCAATTCCTTAATCTAGCTCATGATTCTAGTCTAATTATCAACATGGAGTTCAAGGAACTAACTAAAAAAGTTAGCATCTTGACTCGATTATTAACCTTCCTAATCAAGTACTATAAACTAGCCTAGGAATTAACATGCAATGCTCGTATATTGTGCTAAAGCCACTAAGCTGGCTTAAGAAAGTTCCTATTCTCTCACCAAACTACCAAAATATTTACTACTACCTATTTATCACCATTTTCACCATCTAACCCACCAATACAGCTCATGAAAATAAAGGAAATAAGTACATTAAACATAAATAAGTCTTACAAAGTTGTCGATTTATAAAGTTAGACAAATGTGGAAAATTAGTCCAAAAGAAATGAAGAAGAAAAAAAAGTAAAATTTCTTCCCGAAGTGAGGAGTAGAAAAGAAACAGAAAAACACAAGGAGGCACACTACATTTCAGCCCTTAAATGGGTGTTCATTGTAGGGTTAGGGGTTAGGGATGAAAGACATCAAAACCCATGAAGAACAATCCCAAAATCTGTATTTTTTAGGTTCTCGCCGGCAGTTGAGCTTGCCTTAAGGAGCTCGCAAGTGGCCAAGGCTACCTTGGTTCGCCAACGGCCAAACAAATTGCTAGGTGACTTCGGTGGTAGCCGACAAGTTGTTGGGAGCCTTGAATTTCCGGCCCGTTTTCTCATCCAATTTCTCATTGGTAGCTTCCAATGTGCCTTCAACTTTCCAAAACCCTAATTAAATATATAAATATATTATCAACCATTGAAATTAGTTTGAATAAACTTAGATAAACTCACAAAACCACATACCAAATTATTACAAATCCATTAGAAAACAAATGACAAACTAGAACAGACAAACCCTAATTCTTAGAGGAATTAGGGAAAACCCTAATTGTAAATGCTAAACACAGACACACATAAATATAAGCTAAATAGTATTAGGTAAACACTAAAAGACTACATTAAACACATACTAACACAACGAAATATAAATGTGCACAAACACGCACATAACACTAAAAATGCTTGAAAGTAAGGCAAAATCTAATCGGATTTGGTCATAGTATACTCTATTTTCTAAGGTTATTTGTAGAAGGACCACAGAAATTTATTTATCATATAACATTACCTATTGATTGCATTCACGGATTTTTACAAGTACATGGACCATGAGAGCATCAAGATCAGTAAGGTAAACAACTGCTTTATATTTATTTACAGTTTTTATAATTGTATTATATAACTACAAATTGTGTAGATCAATCACACATGTTCTGTTGCAAAATATTTCGTGTTTTCATACAGAGACGAATCATAGGGGTGCCGATGGGAAGGGGCGGCCGCCCCCTTCAAAATGTTTAAAATTATCTTTTTCACTCCTTAAATTCTTTAAATTATTATTACACCATCATAAATATTAGACTTTATCCCTCCAAAAATTTTAAAAAATGTAAAAATTGTTCCATATGTATGTATTTATATAGTTTTATTCTCTAAGAGTTTCGAAATATATTATTTTTCTTGATATTTTTTATAAATTACATTAACATCCTTAAATATTTGGACTTTATCACGTAAAATTTTATAAAAATCATAAAATTATCTTTCCAATAATATATAGATATAATTTTTGCCCCCTCCTCTTCAAATTTAACTCTTGGGTCCGCCCCTATTATCATACATGTTTTTCAACCACGAGCTGTCCTTCAAGACAATAAACAAGTCCCAATCTAGGAGTTTGTCATTGTCAATCAATACTTTCATCCTAATTAATACACCAACTATGTATTAATTAATTTAGAAAAAAACTAACGGATTGTATTTTCTGCATAGATGCAGAACTAGTTGTCTTCACAATGTGGGAAGAGTTCTTGGATATTGAAGTTGCATAGCTGATTGATATCACTCTTCATCTATCAATTGCACTCATAATGAGAGCGAAGTCTAGCTCATATAAAGGTAATATATGTAGCCAAAAAATAATAATAATAATAATAATAATCTTATACATACCATGTCTTTTTTAGTGTATGTTATCAATACTGATCCTGTTTACTTTTCAGTTTTATTAATTAGTATACAAGCCACAAGTATCCTAATACATTATTCTCCAATTTCATGGATTGATCCACTTGTGATAGTCCAGAAATATTGAGTTGCACTTCTAAGATTTTCATTAAACAATAGACCTCATACCAATAATTTTATATATCGCATGGTCAATTAAAACAGTACTTATGAAGAAATGTTGTGCTTGAAAGATGTATGGAAAAGAGCATCAGACCATTGAACACCCATTTTAAAATCAGCTCAGACAAATCCATCATGTTAAGAATATGCATATAAGCATATGGTATTCTTAATTAATATTCTTTTGAATACTTTTTGCTAATTTGTATTCTCTCCATCTTATCCTTTACTGGAATAGATAATTATTTAATGGCTAAATTAAATTCATGCTTACTGCCAAAGACATTTTGGATCAAAGCACAAGCATATATAGCAAATGTTAAATAGCGCTTATACGTATTCACTTGCCCAAATTGCTCAAAACTGTGAGGCGCAGAAATTGATATGTACTTTAAATGTTTCCATTGCAATACAGGCAAGGTAAGGTAAAGTCATAAATACTAGTTAATATTATAGCCTAGCCAAAAAAAGAAACAAAAATTTAGAATATTATAGACCTCGGATATTGTAAGTTACAAATAATAACATAATACAATTCTCAAATCCAGATTTGAAGTTCTGCTGAAAGATTGAATTGGCATTCTGAATGCTCACGTTGATGACAAGTATGCTGAATTTATCCTTGGAGTTACAAGCAGAAGAAATGGTTAATATGGATTTGACATAGGTTAGTTGATATTAGATTTTGCATAGACAACTAATTGTAAAAAATCTCATAACTACAATTTCTTTTCCAGAATGAAAAGATTGACGTCAATATGATCAACGAGAGGCTAAAAGATGAATTCCTGTATCTCAGAGTTTCCACCTTCGAATCTGTAAAAGGCACTAAATAACTTGGAACAATGTAGTTGCTTGCTTGCCACTCCAAATAGAAGAACAAGCTTCTCCAATGGAAATATCTCGAGATGTTGATGAACAATGAAAGGCTAAAAGACGAATTCCTATAGAGTTTTCACCTTTGAATCTGCAAGAGGCACTATAACTCAGAACAATATAGTTGCTTGCTTGCCACTCCAAACAGAAGCACAGGCTTCTCCAATGAAAACATATGGAGATGTTGATGATTAATGCGAGGCTAAAAGATGAATTCCTATACTTCAGAGTTTCCACCTTTGAATATGCAGGAGGCACTATAGCTTGGACCAATGTAGTTTCTTTACTTGCCACTCCAAATAGAAGCACAAGCTTCTCCATTGGAAACATCTGGAGAAACATCTAGAGAAACATCTACAAGCAATAAAAACCAACTCCTACAAGCTACTGATCTACCTGATTCATGCAATATACCTAGCTCACAGCTTTCTCTGCCTGTTCCTCCAATAACATCAGATTTGGCAACCTCTTCTGCACAAGCCACTGAATATAATATGGATAGAATATTATCAAGTCATCTGGAAAAAGAAGCATAAGCACTGAGCCTCACATCCACCTTAAGCACTTCAAAGCAGACTAAAATATTAACTCCTATCTTTTATATAGCTTTTATACAGCGATTGTTATGTATTTGCAGCAATCCTAGCTTTAGTTTCTATTTTTTGTGGCAGTCCACGAATCCTAACCATCTTTGTACCTATGAAAGTTAGAATTTTGTTTTTGTTAGGATTGAACTTATAAATGTATATCCATGTTTGCTGAATTTGGTAACTGTAAACTTAAGTGATGATTTTGGCATGTCCTAAAAATCGTAATGATAAACATGTTATTACCTAAAGTATCAAATACATATAGTTTTACGATCTTGAAATCTAAATTGCAAAGCATGAAAAGTAATTTGTGATTGAGCTGAAATGGTGGTAGGGAAGTTAATACGTAGTTATATTTATCAAACAAACAAGAAGTAACATTTCACCACAAGAGGCTTTTGCATAATATATAGTTAAGATAAAATTTTACGATTTTGTGTTCCTATTTTAGATATGGCATCGTACAAAACAACCATATTAAATCCGAATTATCACCCTAATCCAAATAATATTGTAGACTGGCCACAATGCTTCCAAACAAGTGACCTCTAGCACATTAGCTTATTAGAACTATTCAAACTGATGCTCATCACGGAAAATAGTGTCCGATCTAAAGAACAAGTCATCTTAAATAGCGGAATGGTAACTGGGCCAAAGTTTAAATGATGCCTTTGACCCAAGAACTGATCGGTATATAGAAAATAGTGGAATAGTGGAACAAGTTATCTTAAGTAGTGGAATAATCCCTAGGCCAATTGTAAATGGCACCTTTGACATAGAACCAGTAAGTAGGTAGTTTTTCTATAATGGGAATGACAGCATAGCTTCTAAATTATGACTTGCCTCCTTGAAACAGAGCTCACCTCACGGCAAACTTCACAACCTTAGAAAAGTTAAAACCCAATGTGCTTCATCATGTTTATTGAGACTTGTTCAACATATTTCCAGACATAAACGCCTGAAAAGCAGTCATTCTACTTTTTTCTTAAAAAAAAACAATTAATCTGTTAAACAGTAAACATCACACAACTAATAGGGAAAAATTGGAAATATGAACGTCAAAACCGAAGTTCTTAAAATATATGCAAAAACAATTTTTGCCAATTAGTTCAATCAGGTGCCACCTAATCAAATTGGATCACATCAAACTAACAGTTTCTGGTCCACCAAAAAGGCAACTAAAAAACAACAAAACAAGGATACTAGGTGGCATTCTATGATTAGGGGTGGCAATTCTAATTTATATCTACCTACCCATCCAAATCCACATCCCTTAAATGGTATTGGATTGCTAAAAAAAAAAAGAAAAAAGATAATGGATGGAAATGGACATCCAATTACACCCATTGGTTTTAAGTCGATAATCCACATAATCCACTTAAAGCCAAATATCCAATTATTAGAACTAATGACTAAAATTTTAACATATTCCCCATATCAATCCCAAATGTTATTGTTTTGAATTTCGATCTTAAATCCTCCATACCGTATGATATAATACACCGACTAAGCTAATTAATAAAATATAATAATAAAATCAAGCTTTTTAAAAACAAATGATTCCAAAAAAAATCCCCAAAAATCACACAAAATAATTCAAGAAAATGACCACACAAAATAACAAAAAAAGTAATCAGAATCAAGCATTCTGAATACTATATCTGATCTTTCATCACGGCTTTGGGACTGTTTTGAGTGGGTCATTAAGACAGGTTGGTAATCAGAATGTCAATAGCTGCCTCTTTATTTGGGACTGTTTTAAAAGGATCATCAAGGCGGTAATCGAAAATGTCAAGAGCTGCCACTGTACTCTTGTTTAAGCAGTGTTCTATTTAAATATGGTAGTCTATAGGATCAAATTTGAGGTCTATGAGAAGTTCTTAGTCTGGTCCGGTGGTGGTGTACAGTGGTAGCTCGCGGCTCTGCCAGTGGTGGTACTGCCCAATTCAGGCTAGTCCATGTAATGGACCCAAATCAAAATGGACTTTTTCATGTAAAATATTTTCCAAGAAAAACATTTTCCTCAAGAAAATATTTTCAGTCCAAACGAACACACCCTAAAGCACAATTTCCAGATGTCTATGTTCAGATGTACTGAGTCAAAGAAATAAAGCCCAAGTGGGAAAGTGCCAAAGACAATAAAGGATACACGAGTTGACGAGGCCCAGGAGAAATGATTCCTAGAATCTTTCCCACAAATAAAATAGAACTTCTCACTATCGATCAATTTTATACTTTAATAATGGATTAATAACACTTTTCCCCCCTAAACTAGGTGGGTAATTAAACTTTGCCCCTCTAAACTAAAAAAATTACACTTTGCCCCCATTCACATTATTCGTCCTTTAAAAATTTTAAAATATCTATAAAATCTAGTTAAGTGAATGAAATACCCTTAGCATTATATTTTGATTTTTCATGTATTTAATTTTGATGTTCAATAGTTATAAATCATGCAAACAATAAGAGGACCCAGAAAAAGAAAAATCAAAGATTTTCATAATTGCTTTCAACATTTGTTTCAAACGAAAACAAGAAGTCGTTTTTTGGAACTGTCTAGAGTTCTGTTGAGTTTATTTGAGCAGGACTATGATGGTTGGAGTTTATGCATTTCATAAGTTCTAGTTGATAGGGGTATTTTAGTAATTTAGCCATTTTTAGGAATATTCTGGTTTCAGTATTTTAGTATTTTGTCCTGGAGTCAATTTAGGACTTTGTTTTATGTCATTTGGGTTTAGTAATACAATTAAGTTAGGATTATTTCCCATAGGGAATAACAGTTAAATTCTAATTAAAGTACGATTTGTCTTCTACAAAATCAAATAGTTTTTGAGTTTAATAAAAATTTCCAGCAGATATTGTTGTATTCCCAAGGATTGTGTGATACAATTGTGATGCTTAAAGGTGGCTAGAAGCGATTCCTCGTGTTCTAAATTCATTATTCTATTAATTTTACAAGTTTTCAGCAAGCTTTCTTTAATTTTCTGGCTCAGAATTTTACTTTTTTCTGTGCTTTTCTGCCATATAACCTACAGCTTGTGATGCATCAATAAAATAAATAGGAAAAAATAAACTATAATAACAAATTGATATCTTCGACTTTCGTGAGTAAAAATATGAGAATATTGAATGAAATTATATCCGACATTACAATTTGCATAGATTAAGCCAAAGGAAAATACTAACATAGACTTGGTCTTAGGCACCACCTGTAGCCCTTATGGTTTCAAGATTAAATCGAATAGAATCTTGCTAAGATGTCATAGATTCCATAGCATTTAATGCACACTACAGGGTCTACAAATGGGGTCAAAGATCAAGTCTACCTAAATATTTTCGTAAGCCAAATATTAAAAGTCTAAAATACTGAGAGACCTCAAAAAAATCACAAAAATTCTATAGAGAATATATTGTCACATGAACACGATACCCTTAAAGAAAAATTTTCAATAAAAAATAAGTCCATTTGAGAATGATTCTACCTATATAGTTAAACATTCAAATTCAAAATAATATCAAATGAAATCCAAAAATTAAAAAAAAAAAAGGTTGAACAAAAAATATATTAATATGAATTAGATTGAAATGTTCAATAGTTTAGTTTTTTCTTATTTTTAAATAATTATCAAATCACTATCAAAATTTAAATACATAAAAAATCAAAATATAGTACTAAGGATATTTTAGTCATTTAACTAGATTATTTGGATTTAAAATTGTTAATGGATGAATAACTGTTAATGGGATTAGTTCAAGGGGCAAAGTGAAATTACCCAGATAGTTCAGGGGGCAAAGTGTTATTAACCCTTCAATAATTAATCAATAGCCATTCAGCTTCTTTCCTTAATTCTTTCTCCTAAAGAGAATTTAGGGCTACTCAATTAATCAATTGCCTTCAGGTTCTTGCGTATTATTCTCTCCCACCTACTTACCACAAAAAATTTTTGAACAATGTATAATTCAAGAAAACATGTTAACAAAGCATTCACAGGATACTAAAAAATTCACAGGAAAAAACTGTAAATTCAGTTAAAGAAAACGTCAGTCTATTTTTAACTACCTTTTAACTCATCATACCATTGAATATTCCCAAGAAAAAACTGACAAATCCATTGAATTTATAATTAAACAAATGTAGATCTATTAATTTCGATCAAACTACCAACAAATCTTTAACCTACACGATTAGACCAAGTTAAATCAAATTCCATCATTTTCAAAATCAAAATTCAAGCAATAAAATAATCAAAAAAAAAAATCAAAATCCAAACCTATAATCATTTGAAGATCGGATGCGACGCCGTTGGATTATTCCCGTAAGTTGTCACCGCGGCCTCCGATTCAGTTGATGCAAGGCGGGACCTCAAATCACCAGAAACATCATCCATAAGAAATACTACTGTTATCAATTATACAAAGAAGAGAAAGAACGACGTCGTAGGAGGAGCAGTTCCCGACCTGCACCAAGCGAATTAGAGGCCGCCGCAAAACAGTAGTATTGTGGTTGCTTCCACTGCATATACAGGCGAGATCTGAAATGTGTAGGTATAAGAGAGAGGTTGGGAACTAGCTCACCTATATTCTTATAGGTAAAAGAGGGTTAGGAGCTGCGGTGGCGAGAGGGTGGGTTAATTGCAGAAAAAACGGACGGCTTCGATTGTGCCAACGTGTGGAAGGGTAATCTACGTCATAATTATGGAAAAAACTTACATAAATCCGATTTTTGACCCCATTCAAGACATTGCAGTCAAAATCCATAAATGTTATAGAATCTTACTTAAATCATCTTATTTCATAAATTTCATAACATTTAATTCACATCACAAGATTTACAAATGGGATCAAAGATCAGTTTTATCTAAGTCTTTCCCCATAATTATTAAACCCGTTCTAATCTAACAAGAATAGTGTACCAACTTACAATTGATTTAGTTGGTGATTCACTTAAATATATTTTTTATTAATATATAATATTTAAAAATTGTTAAATACAACAAATGGTGAGAATATTAGTAAAATTATTTTTATTAAATTTTTAAGTTCAAATAAGTTTAAATAATTTATTTTTATAAAAAAAATTAATAAAATGAAATGAGATAGTCAACTTTAATTCCTTTTATGCATATATTACTATAAGATATATAATGATCTAAATGTACCACAAGAAATGAACTTTTAATTATTTTTTAGATGGTCACTTAGCATTATAATGTTACTATATTATGTTTTGGATAGATACATGAATATATATTAATTAAATGTCAACCTTGTAATATTTTATATTTAAGTTAGACGATTATTTATATAACAATAAATTTTAATATTTTTTTTAGGTAATAAATTTTTTTAATATTTATTTTAAATTCTTTGGCACGTTTGAAATGTAAAATGATATTGGGAATGGATTTGTTCTTCTAAAAAATAAAACAATAACTTGTTAGTAATTAATGCCTAAAAAAAGTTTCTTTTTTTTTAAATGAAGCTTTCTTTGTTGTAGTTTTTAATTTTATTTGTGAAAATATTTATAAATGACGAAATTTGACAATGTATATGCTACTAATGAATATATATTATATATAAAGGGTGAGGAAAAATTTTGGTGTGTGTCATTTTTTGATTTACTTATTATACCCTCATCTTTATAGTACCCACCTATAGCTTCCCATCCTTCAGTGCTTATATTCTATAACTTTCCTACCCTCCATTACCTATATTATTTTTTAAACTTTTTGGGTAATCTTTTTAAACATTTTCACTACTTTTTAATTTTTATTTTTGGTTTTGAAATTTTGCATATCATTTTAAATAGCACACCCTATTCCAACTAGTTTACATAATGCACGGGAAAATTTAGGAGTTAATGTATAAAGTTAAGTTTGGATACTAAATAACTAAAAAAAGAGACGTTTAATGGTAAAAGTTAACATTGTTATGCGGTAAGAATCTTTTTCTCTATTAAAAAAGTCTTGTGTTCAATACTTGTCAACTAAAATTTAGTTTTTTCCTCAAAGGAAGAAACCTGCTAGTTTTTTCAAACTTGGTTGGGATTTCGAATTTGCTGGTTGAACCGGTGGATTGCACAAAATCTGACTGGTTCCTTCCTTTTCAGATCATTAGATCAACCCAACTCGATCCCAAGACCGATTCATCGGTTCAACTACCGGGTCAATCCATGTTTAATAACTACTAGTCATCAGGGCACACTCAATGTATGTACAGATAGGGTAATTTTGTATAATTTGGCACACACTCTATGATAAGTTCATAATTGTACTATATTTTATGTGTGCATTTATCACGTTTTTATGTATTGTAAGAAAAAATTGAGTTATTATTGAGTTTAATTTAGTTATTCTTAGTTTTCGTAGGGTTAAAGTGAAAAAGAGCTGAAAAGATGGACAAGATGAAAGAAAATGCTAAAGCCGAAACATGCACAAGTATGAAGCCATTTTAGATGTTGTTTTGTATTTTAAGCATAACTTTCGATTCCAATCTCCAATTGAGGTGATTCAAAACATATTGAAAATATAAGAAGGAGAGCTACAACTTTCGTGTTTTACACTTTTTCAAATTCCAAACGCATCAAGGTCAAAACTAAAGTCGAAGGCGAGGCACAGTGTTGAAGCTCAGCGCACATGCGCTGGGGATCCAGAAGCAAAATTTCAAGAATGTGCTAGGGCGCACATGCGCCCAAAATAGGCAGCGCATGTGTGCCCGAAATAGCAGCTTGTGATATTTTCTAGTTTTTGCCAGATGTCTTCGGCCAATAGGACTCTTTTTCATACGAATTCACGCTTCCTATCCTTAAACAATTATTATAACCCTAATTTTCAATATAAATACCCCATGTAGGGTGAGCAAAAGAGGAGAACACTTTTATTTTTACGTTTAGCTAGGGTTTTCAGTAGAGAAATTATTGTTCATTCTTTCATGACACTTCGTGCCTAAACCCTTTTTCTTGGTCGAAGAATTTGAAGCCATGGTCAATTGTATTATGTTGTGAGACTTTTTGTTCTTGAATTTATTCAATTATATACAAGTATTGATTATTTTTTTGTAATTAATTTTATGATTATTCTTTTTAATTATTATTGCTGCAGAATAAGTTATTAGAGTTAATCTATAACTAGATTATTTTAACCGCATGTACTTAATTTAATTTGTGAAGAAACTAAATTTGATAATTACTCGGTTAGTGTTATTGAATTTAGGAAAAATAATCAACTAATTGGCATAACCGCGTGTGTTTATGTTTAATTAGCCTAATTGTTCTTGTTGATTTTAGTGCTTCTATTAAGATTAATTAATCTTTTAATTAATCTTTGGCGCGTGTCTGGATTAAATTAATAGTTAGGGTTAATTGGATCGCGTGTTAAAAATTAGCCAACTTTAGAAAGAAATAAGAATCAATTTTGAATTAATATTCGGGTTAATTTTTTAATTAGTACTTGGTATAGAAATTGAATTATCTTTGTTGTCAATGATCGACCAGTAAAATTTTTATGGTGGATATGACCAAAATCAAGATTCTTCTTAATTGAATTCTCTCCAATTTATTTTATTATTCTAGTTTTTAGATTAAAATCATTCAAAAATCTCCTTTTTAGTTGAGAACAAGAATAAACTTCGTTCTTTGTTAGACGAATTTGACTCACTACTACTACATTATTCTTGAGAAATTGTTTAATTTTGGATGCCTACAATAGCATTTTACCAAAAATTTCGGCGCCGTTGCTGAGGAATAGTATGAATTATTTTTGTATTATTTTAGTTTTTCTTTTCTTTCATTTTATTATTATTCTTATCAACTGCTAATTGTGTATGCCAGTGACACGATTTGTTGGACAAGTTGAATTTTAATTTGATCCGAAAATGTAGAGAACACTACGCAAATTAGGGAAAGAATTAAGAGAAAGACAGTTAGGAGAAGAACAGCTGTTCAATTTTATCTTTGGTGGTGATAAGGAACAGCAAGAAGAGACGAACATGATACAACAAACTTTGAGAGAATTAGTAGCGCCCAATTTAAATCAGCAACCTTTATACATTACATATCCTGAATTAGATGCAAACATCACATTTGAATTAAAATTTAGACTAATCCATCTATTACCTTTTTTTCATGGATTGCCAGGTGAAGATCCGTATAAGTATATTAAGGAGCTCCACGTAATTTGCACAAGTATGAAACCCAATGGAGTGTCAGAGAAGCCTATTAAATTGAAAGTATTTCTGTTCTCGCTTAAGGATGAGGCGAAGGATTAGCTGTTCGATTTACCTTCAAACAGTATTATAACTTGGAAACAGATAAAAAATTCAGACTATTCTTGGATAAAATATTTTCCAACCTCTTGGACTGCGAATATTCGAAAGAAAATTTATGGCATAAGGCAGTTCAATGATGAGTCTTTGTATGAGTACTGGGAGCGCTTCAAAAAATTGTGTGCAAGCTGTCCACATCATCAGATAAGTGACTCCTTATTAATCTAATATTTTTATGAAGATTTGTTGCCGAATAAAAGGAATATGGTCGATGCAGCGAGTGGAGGGGCATTGGATAATTTGACCATAGACGCTACTCGTGAGCTTATATCCAATATGGTCACGCGTTCTCAAAAGTTTGGGACATGACGTGATCAACTTCTCAAACGTGTTAACGAAGTAAATATTTCATCTTTAAAACAACAAATGGCTAGTCTGACTTCTTTTGTTCGACAATTGGGTTCAAGAACTGCACAGACAGCACAACCTTGCGGCATTTGCTCAAACGAGGGACATTCAACAGACATGTGTCCCACATTACAAGAGGAATCCCAAGAGCAACCAAGTAAATGCGGCGGGAGGATTTTCGGGGCAACCACGAACAAATTATGATCCCTACTCCACGTATAATCCTGGATGGAGGAATCATTTTAATCTTAGATATGGGAATGCAGCACAACCTCAAGCACAGCAGAATTTCCAACCATACAGGCCCCCCATTTGCTCAAAGACAACAAGCGAATCTAGATAATGAGTTTGGTAAGTCTTTAGAGTAAATGTTGAATACTTTAACGGCTAATACTATGAAATTTCAACAGGACACTAAGGCCAGTATTTAACAGTTGCAGCACCAAATGGGACAAATGGCCACTGCAATTAGTCGATTAGAATCGCAAAGTTTCAAAAAGTTGCCATCTCAAACTATCATGAACCCCAAGGAGAATGCTAGTGTTATTGTGTTGAGAAGCGGCAAAGAGGTTGACGTGCCAAATGAAGTGGTTCCTGAACAAAAGAAGCCAAAGAGAGGGCGATCGAAGTAGAGAAAGAAATCGGTCCCAGCAAAAAAGATGAAAAATAAAACTGGTAAGTCAACTCAGTGGCCAGAATACACACCTGAGCCACCATTTCCTGATGCATTTAAGAAATTTGCGAAGGAGGACCCCAATAGAGACTTATATGAAATTTTTGCAAATGTGAGTTAAACATTCCATTGCTAGATGCTATCAAAGAAATTCCTTGTTATGCTAAATTTTTGAAAGAATTATGTACACATAAAAAGAAGCAAAAACAAAAAAAGGCTGAGAAGATCATGTTGGTAAAAATGTATCAGGCATGCTTACACAACAGAATCTTTCCCTGAAATGCCAAGATCCAGGTATGTGTACAATTCCTTGTTCAATAAACAATACTAGAATTAAAGAGGCCATGTTGGATTTAAGAGCTTCTATTAATGTTATGCTTTATTCAGTTTATAAATCCTTACAAATAGGGCCTTTACTCGAAACTAGTACTTGTTGGTCCCAAAGCAACCTAAGAGGGGGGGTGAATTATGTTTCTAAAAATTATGCTTTCAGAAAATAGTGAGCTTTTAACCTAACAGCTTAATTTAAATGCAGATATAATAAATTTTTCTAGAACAGTAAAGTAAAGAGAGAAAAATTGAACAAACAATACTTCCAAGCTAGCAAGCTTGAAGTATCAAATTTCTTGAATGCTTCACACACTTGGTGAGCCAATAATCTTTACAAAGTTGGGAAGTTCTTGCTCACACTAAAACTCTTTTAGTTGAGCCAAGATTCTTACTTACAACCACACTTTCATACAAGATTATCACTCCACTCAAAGTTGAATTGCACTCACAACTTCACACTAATACAACAAAGCACTATAGTCAATTTGCACTCAAATTACTCTTTTCTTAGGCTTGTATTCAATGTATTAGATGATCTTTTCAGGTTATTAAAGCCCCTATTTATAAGAGCAATAAATAGTGGTTTCAACTACTTCCTAACGGCTAAGTAATAAATGCACAAAAAATAGCCGTTGTGTATAAGAGACAGGAATAATTAGGGATTGAATGCGTCCGAGGAAGCATCCGATCTTCTTTCATGTGTTGTTGAGAGGCTTCATTCGGACGTCCGAGCATGCGTCCGGTCCTTCATCCGATAGATGTTTCGGACGGTCCTGAGCGTCTGAAAGAAAGGCAGTAGGATCCCATTCTTTCTGCCAGTTTGTTCGGACGATGCAATGCGTTCGAGGAGTTTTGTCCTAGTTCGGACGGTCCTGTTCATAGTTCGAAAGGTCTGTTCCTGAAAAGTTGTTTTACAGTTTTAAGTGTTTATGTCATCATCAAAATAAGGTTTGGAAAACATCAATCTCCCCTTTTTTGATGATGACAAACCTCAATTGAATATGACCAATTTGCAATATATCATAATTGGATATCAATTATCAACAAATTAATCATATCAAAGCACAATAATGTAATCATATCACAGCACAATAGTATAACTACTCCCCCTTAGATGGCATCAAATCTAAATAAGACTCCCCCTTAGAACATAAGCAGTCAGTTTTGATAGAAATGAAATAAGTTTAATACATTCAACTGAAAAGTTTAAATAAATACATGTGCCAATCTGTTATGCTACTGTGAACACAAAAGGAAATGCTGAAATGTTCTAATACAGCAGAGAATGTGTATAAGAGTACAAAATAGGAAGATGAACAATGGGAAACGTCAAAAGACTAGAGCGCTTTTCAGTCAGCGAAATGACTGGATGGAACATCTCTCAGCGGTGGCTTCACTAAGAATGGATGGTTCAGAAGTAGATGGTTCAGATGGAATTGGAGGTGGTTGAGGAGTAGGAGAATGAGGGAGAGCAAAATCAGAGGTGGAGGCATGGGATTGTGATTGTGCAATATCAAAGGCTGCCTTAGTTAGCCATTGATCGTTGAAAAAACGGAGGCCTTTGCGTTCAATGTAGGATTTGTTAAAATAGGAAGGATATTGTTTGTTTTCGCTGAATGGAACGTTGATTGAGATCAGTATGATGGGCAACTTGCAATTTTGCTCGGACTACAAGTTCATCAATCCTCAACCACCTCCAATTCTGTCTCTTATACACATCTAGATGTGTATAAGAGACAGAACCTCTGATATTGCTTTCCCTCATTATGTCTCTTATGCACATTTAAACAAAGCTAGACCGTCAGTTGGTAATAACAGATTTGTGACAAGGGTGTACAGAATATTAAGTTCAGTATAAAGCAAAGTAGTTTTGGCTTCCGAGGCCTGTTTAAAATGGATGTTAAAAATGGCTCTAACTTCATCAATATCAAACTGAGTTGTGCATCAGCTACATTTGTCTAACGAAAAGATATAGGTTTGCTTGAGTGATGAATTTGGGTGTTTTACATTAAAGTTTATGTGAAAGAAGGTGAATGATGTTTCTCTTCACAGGAATAAGGCTCAAATCTGAGGTGCGAAACAAAATTGGAACGTCATCCTCTTGGCCGTGAACTGAAGCACCATGTCATGATAAACCGGTAAATCAAAGTGCACAAGATGACCCCAATTTTGTTTTTCAAAACAGGATTTGATAATTGGAAGATTAAATTCATCAAATAGACTATTAGAAATGGGACGTTGAACGATTATAGATTTGCTTAGAAGCGAAGTATACCGTTCAGATGCCATGGCATCGATGAATTTTGATAAAGTTGGAGTGGTGGAGACTTTAGGATTGGTCATGAATCGAGTCTGGAGCCTTTCCTTTAGCTTTTCGACCCGATTCTGTAGAGGAACCACCACGAGATTTCACCATTGTAATGGAAGAAGAGAAAATTGAAAAAAAATTGAAGATTGGTGAGATTTTGAGGAAATGAGATGGTGAAAGGGGGAAATGAGATGTGATTTAGGTGATAAGGGTTATGGGTAGGATGATTTTCCAATCAATTTTGGAAGAGAGAGTGAGAATTTTGAGGGGGTAGTGGAGAGGAAAAAAATCGCCTAAGGGTTTTCGGGGGAGAGGGTAAGTCCTAAAAGGGTATTTGGACAGTTTTAGTGAAACAGGAACCTTTCTGTAGGATACCTTCGAGTGACAAGAAAGCATACTACCTCAACAAAATGGTGTTGTTGAAAGGAAAAATAGGACTCTTCAAGAAACGGCTAGAACTATGATTAGTGAGTGTGAAGTAGGCACATAATCAACACGAATTTCCTTTTGACAAACGAGGTCTCTAATGAAATGATGCTTAACATCAATGTGTTTGGTTCTAGAGTGCATAACAGGATTTTTTGTGAGACTAATTGCACTAGTGTTGTCACACAATATAGGAACACAAGGCACAATGGGACGCTCAGGACCTGTCTCTTATACACATCTAGATGTGTATAAGAGACAGCCAGATATCATGTAAACAAACAGCAAACATGATATCCGGTCATCTAGTTAAGTAAAGTAGACTTCCGATCATACCTCTATAGTGTTTTTCATCAACACTATTACCTTCTTCGTCTTTATCAAGTTTGGTTGAAGTACACATTGGCGTACCAACTTGTTTGCAATGTGTATAAGAAATCGTTTGAGCAGCTCCTTTGTGTACTTGATTTGTGTAATAAATGTTCCTTCCTTAGATTGATGAACTGAGTAGTCCGAGGAAAAATTGCAACTTGCCCATCATACTCATCTCAAACTCTTCTTGCATTAATTGTGAAAAATCCTTGCACAAACTTTCATTAGTTGCTCCAAAAATAATATCATCAACATAAATTTGAACAATTAACAATCCTTTTAAATCCGTTTTTGTAAAAAGTGTGGTGTCAACTATACCTCTTTTGAAACCATTTTATATCAAGAGAAGCCACTTAATCTTTCATACCAAGCTCTTGGAGCTTGTTTCAAACCATATAAAGCTTTGGAAAGTTTGAAAACATAAGATGAAGATTGAAATTTTCAAAGCCGGAGGTTGTTCGACGAACACTTCTTGGTCGATAAAACCATTTAAAAAAGCACTTTTGACATCCATTTGAAATAATTTTAAATTATAAACATGCAAATGCAAGAAACATGCGGATGGATTCTAATCTAGCCACGGGTGCAAAGGTTTCATCGAAGTCAATACCTTCTTCTTGAGCGTACTCCTTTTGCAACAAGAGCTGTGTTTCTTATGATCTCACCTTTGTCATTTTATTTGTTTCTAAAAACCCATTTAGTACCAATAACGGGATGAGAAGAAGGTCTTTCAACTAAGGTCCATACATTATTTTTCTCAAATTGACTAAGTTCATCTTGCATAGCATTAACCCAAGATTCATCACTCAAAGAAACATCTATATGTTTGGGTTCAATGTGAGTAAAGTAATGCACAATTATTATTCAAAGGTTTATGAGAACGAGTAGTTACCCCTTCGGATAGATCACCTATGATTAAATCTTGAGGATGACTAGAGACGAATCTCCAAGCTTTCGGAAGATCGTTTTGAGCATCCTCATTCTTTTCATCATCAATTTGATGGTTGTTGATATCAACGCTTGATGTAATCTCTTGATGATCTTTATGAATAACGAGCTTTTCGAGCTCCTTTAAAATACCTGCATCTTCATCCTCACACAAATTCTTTGAGATAACATCATGAGTTTCATCAAATGTAACATGCACAACTTCTTCAATTAAAAGCGTTCTTCTATTGTAAACTCGGTATGCTTTCTTGTCACTAGAATATCCTAGAAAAATTCCTTCATCCGATTTTTTGTCAAATTTTCCAAGGTTATATCTTTGATATTTAATCTAAAGCATTTGCAACCAAATACTTGCCAACAACATGGACATACGGGTTTTCTACAAAAAATGAGTTCATAAGGTAGATGTGTATAAGAGACTCAATTCCTCATAGTTCTAGCCGTCTTGAAGAGTCCTATTTTTCCTTTCAACAACACCATTTTGTTGAGGGACTCTAACAACCGAAAATTCATGAAAGATACCGTTGTGATCACAAAAGTCGGGAAAACCCCTAAATTTAAATTCGGCACCATTGTCACTCCTTAAACGAACAATTTTTGTATCCAATAAATTTTGAATTTTGGAAAACAATTTTACAAATTTTTCAAATGCTTCATTTTTGTGAACAAGAAATAATACCCAAGTAAACCTAGAATAGTCATCTACGATAACAAATGCATATTTGCAACCACCTAGACTAGCATATTGAGTAGGTCCAAATAAGTCTAAATGCAACAATTCTAAAGGTTTATGAGTAGACACAAAATTCTTAGGTTTAAAAGAAACTGCGACTTGTTTACCAAATTGACAAGCATCACAAATTTTATTTTTCAGAAATTTCAATTTTGGCAAGCCTCTTACCAAATCTTTCTTGGTTATTTTTTCAATCAAATCCATATTAAAATGACAAAGTCTTCTATGCCAAAGCCAAGGATCATCTATGGAAGCGGTAAGACATTTTACATTGCTATTGCTAATTTTATCAAGATGAATCACATAAACATCATTGTGCCTAGTGCCCTTGAATAAAACAACATGATTTTTATCAAGGATAAGACATTCATTCTTGGTAAAGAAAACATATAAATTTTTGTCACAAAGTTGACTAACACTTAATAAATTATAGTTCAAATTATCAACAAGAAGTACATTCTTAATCAAGGTTTCACCATTTTTACCTACATCACCAATGCCGATTGATTTTGCTTTGTTGTTGTCTCCAAAAGTGACTTTTCCACTATTTTTGGATGTAAGATTTGTGAAGAGAGAGGCATCACCCGTCATGTGCCTTGAGAACATCCACTATCTATGAACCACTTAGCATTGTTGGCGATGTTAAGTACCTACACAATAAATCAATTGATAACTTTTGGTACCCAATTCTTGTTGGGTCCATTTGTGTTAGTGAAATTTCTTACTATCCATGCAACTTTCATTCCAAGTTTTTCATTCCTCTTGACATAACACATATTCTTAGTATGTCCATATTGTTGGCAATATTTACAAATAATGCTTTTATTACCATATAAAGAAGATTTTGGTTTTACAATACATAAGTCATCCCTTCTAAACATGACAAAATTTTTGTTGATTGCTACATTTCTATTTCTTTTCATATCAACAACATTTTCTTTCTTTCTAGCTAAGAGAGCATTCAAATCATCCATTCTTTTCTTCAAGGAGGCTTGTTCTTCCTTGACCTTTGATCTCACATGCATTCTTTTCTTCAAATCACGATTTTCTTGTGATAACCTATTGTTTTCATTCACAAGTTTAGAGTTAGCATTCAATAAATAAGCATTTTACTTTTTTACTAACTCCTTATTTCTAGCATATGATTCTTTTAAGCTATCATGCAATTTTAAAATGAAAGCTTCAAGATCATCTTCATCATTGTCATCATTAGAGTCATAGTTAGATTTTACCTCATCATCTCCAATAGCCATAAAGGCCATTTGTGCCGACTCCATTTCTTCTTCAACTTCTCCTTCGGAGTTGCAATCGTCCCATGTGATTTGAAAGTTGTTGAATCTTGGTTTTCTTCCTTCCTTCTTTTTCTTGGAAGGACACTCATTTGCAAAATGCCCGAGTTGACCGCATTCAAAGCATTTATCATTTTGCTTCTTTATTTCAAGTCTTGACTTCCCTTTGAAATTATTTGTGTTTGTAGCTCCGCCTCTTCTCATTCTTCGTTTGTTGATGTAATGTTTAAGAAATCCTTTGGTGATGAGTGCAAGATCTCCTTCATCAAGATCTTCATCTTCTAGATTGATGGAGCTATTTTCATCTTCCTCTTGATGAGTCAGAGGTCTTTAGAGCAATGCTCCTTCTTGGCCTTGCTTCTTCATCATCCACAACCTTGGCCTTTAGCTTGAGTTCATAAGATGTAAGAGAATTGATTAGTGATTCAATAGGCATTAAATTTAAATTCTTAGCTTCCTCTATGGCAATTGTTTTGGCATCCCATTCTTTGGATAGAGCATTCAGGATTTTTCTATTTTTTTCACCCAAAGAGTACTCCTTACTCAAGGCTTCAAGATCCTTTATAATGTCATTGAACCTGTAGTACATTTTGTCTATGTTCTCATGTGGTTCCATCTTAAAGGACTCATACTTGTCAACAAGTAGAGATTTCTTTTGCTCACGAACATCATCGCTCCCTTCATGAATTTCCTTCAACTTATCCCAAATTTCTTTAGCAGAGCTGCAACCCTTCACACGAGTTGATTCATTTGCATCCAAGGCATTATATAACACATTCATGGCTTTTGCATTCAACGTCAAGTTTGCCTTGTCTTGTGGAGTTTGAGCTCATTCCTTGTCTTTTCTCTTCTTCTATTTGTGTGATCATCAATGATAAAAGCTTCAAATGGACCTTCATTGACAACATACCACAACTCAATGTCATAGATTGCAGAAATATTTTCATTCTATCTCTCCAACTAATAAAATTTGCCCCATTAAACATGGGGGGCCTAGTAACGGATTGGCCTTAAAAATAGAGCATTGTTGGTTGCCATAATTCTTTACTCAATAGCAGTTTAAGCAATATAATGAGACCAAGCTCTGATACCAATTGTTGGTCCCAAAGCAACCTAAGAGGGGGGGTGAATTAGGTTTCTAAAAATTATGCTTTCAGAAAATAGTGAGCTTTTTAATTTAACTGCAGATATAATAAATTTACTAGAAGCAAGAAATTTGATAAATTCTTGCTCACACTAAAACTCTTTTAGTTGAGCCAAGATTCTTACTTACAACCACACTTTCATACAAGATTATCACTCCACTCAAAGTTGAATTGCACTCACAACTTCACACTAATACAACAAAGCACTATAGTCAATTTGCACTCAAATTACTCTTTTCTTAGGCTTGTATTCAATGTATTAGATGATCTTTTTAGGTTATTAAAGCCCCTATTTATAAGAGCAATAAATAGTGGTTTCAACTACTTCCTAACGGCTAAGTAATAAATGCACAAAAAATAGCCGTTGGGATTTCGAACGTCCGAGAAGGATTGAATGCGTCCGAGGAAGCGTCCGATCTTCTTTCAGTGTTGTTGAGAGGCTTCGTTCGGACGTCCGAGCATGCGTCCGGTCCTTCGTCCGACAGAGGTTTCGGACGGTCCTGAGCGTCTGAAAGAAAGGTAGTAGGATCCCATTCTTTCTGCCAGTTTGTTCGGACGATGCAATGCGTCCAAGGAGTTTTGTCGTACTAGTTCAGACGGTTCTGTGCGTCCGAAAGGTCTGTTCCTGCAAAAGCTTGTTTTACAGAGTTAAGTGTTTATGTCATCATCAAAATAAGATTTGGAAAACATCAGTACTGTTATCCAGTTAGCAGATAGTTCAGTGGCTTATCCTAAGGGTATAGTTGAGGATGTTTTAGTCCGAGTCAATGAATTAATTTTTCCAACTGATTTTTATGTTCTTGACATGGAGAACAATGATGAGTCTGCTCCCGTTTTGTTAGGTAGACCATTTTTGACAACATCTAAAACTAAAATAGATGTAGATACTGGAATTTGATGGCAAATTCTTTCAACATAATATTTATGCGGCCATGAAGTATCCAACTGAGGATAATTCTATTTTCTTTGTTGATGTTATCGATTCGATAGTACGTGAAATTTTTGAAGAAGAATTCAAAGTAGACGGGGATGAACAAGCTGAAAGTGATGTTGAACAATTGCAATTTGGTAAGCTATCTTATGCGATATCTAAGATTACCCTAATGATACAATTTTGTCTTTTGTTTTGCAGGCGACTGAGTCAGAACTAAAGCCTCTTCCAAGTCACCTCAAATATATGTTTTTAGGTGATGGAAAAACTCATTCGGGGATAGTCACTAATGACCTAACCACTGACCAAGAAGAACGTTTGCTAAAAGTTCTAAGGGAGCACAAGACGACAATTGGGTGGACCATTGCAGATATAAAGGAATTTAGCCCATCCACATGTATGCATCGTATACTACTCGAAGATGGAGCTAAGCCTACCCGTCAACGGCAAAGAAGGCTAAATCCGACGCTATGGAAGTGGTTAAAAAGGAAATACTGACACTTCTTGAAGTATGGATAATTTACCCAATTTTAGATAGCGAATGGGTTATTACGGTACAATTAGTCCCTAAAAAGATGGGAATAACTGTGATGAAAAATCAAGAAAGCGAGATAGTGCCCACTCGTATACAAAATGGGTGACTGGTTTATATAGATTATTAGAAGCTTAATTCTCTCTTATTCGCAAAGATCACTTTCCTTTACCTTTTATTGATCAAATGCTCGAAAGGTTAGCCGGTCGTGCTTATTATTGTTTTTTTGATGGTTACACAGGATACTTTCAAATTGCTATTGCTCCTGAAGATCAGGAGAAGACAACATTTACATACCCATTTGGAACATTTGCTTACCGTCGTATGCCATTCGGGTTATGTAATGCCCCTGCTACTTTTCAGATATGTATGGTTAGTATATTTTTTGATTTTCTAGAATATTTTATTGAGGTATTTATGGATGATTTCACCATTATGGAGATTCTTTTGATTAGTGTTTGCACAATCTCACATTGATATTACAAAGATGCATAAAAACTAACCTTGTCCTAAACTCTGAAAAGTGTCATTTCATGGTGCAACAAGGTATAGTGTTAGGACATGTGGTGTCATCTAAGGGGATTGAGGTTGATAAAGCAAAAATTGATACAATTCAATCATTATCTTACCCTACCAAGGTGCGGGAAGTCAACGTTTGTGCTTTTCTTGGTCATGAAGGTTTTTACCAAAGGTTCATCAAGGACTTCTCCAAAATATCGGCACCCTTATGCAAATTACTACAAAAGATGTGGAATTCGAGTTTGGTGATGATTGCAAGGCAACATTTGACAAAATGAAACAACTTCTTGTGTCAACTCCAATCATCCAATCACCCAATTGGAGTCTACCATTTGAGATAATGTGCAGCGCAAGTGACTCTGCAGTGGGCACAATTTTTGGGCAACGTGTTGAAAGGGCGTCTTATGCAATTTATTATGCTTCCATGACCCTAAATGATGCACAGAAAAACTACACCACCACTGAAAATGAGCTTTTGGCTGTTGTTTTTGCCCTTGAGAAATTTCATTCTAATCTAATTGGTACTAAAGTAATTGTATATTTTGATCATGCAGCTTTACGCTATTTAATGACAAACGGGAGTCAAAACCAATGTTGATAAGATGGATACTCCTCTTGAGTGAATTCGACTTGGAAATTAAAGACAAAAGTGGTCTGGAAAATAAAAGCATAAAATGGAAAAAATAAAAAGCTTCTCTAGATTTAATTTGCATTTGGAGCAGTATCCGCTATAAATATCCCCTTGTCGTGAATGAAAACTGGAGTAACACTAAACAAAACAAAAAAAAAACAAATAATTCCTTTAAGACAACAAGAAAAACAAGAATATTGTAAAAAGTAACCTTACAATAATCAAGAAAAAACTTACTCTCTTAAGGGAATACATGACAGAAATAAACAAAAACACCATGATGAAATTGAAAACCTAGCTAAAAAGAAACTACTAGATAAAATGTCTAATAAAATAAAATAGCAACTAAAATTGTCTAAGAAATCAACTGCCAATATTAAAAGATAAAGAAAATAGCACAAAACATAGGGCATGAAAAGCTCAAGGATAATGCGGTTCCAAATCCTGCGAGAAAGGAGGAAACGGTGGAAACGTCGATGGATCCTCTCCCCTCTCCCTGGCCATCTGGCAAGCCTTCTCTCATAGTCTGCTGCCAGACATACTGGTATTGAATAAATTAATCAAAGTGGTGGCTCATCCTCTGTTGCTTTGCCAGGATTTGTTGTAGAAGCTCTTCCTGAGTTGGCTGTGGTGCAGGCACAGGCTTATCTTCAGAATCATCAGCCTCGTCTGAGTGTGATGTAGAGGCTTGGGACTGAGTGCATTTAATCGGAGCTCTTATACCCTCCATTGTAATTAACATTCTAGGATTTAGTTTTTCTTTAGAAGGATCAATCACAACACCACTTTCCAAGCACAGACGGTAATCAAATTGGGAAACCATAAGCCCGGTTGCTTATTGGTTGCGGAATAGCAAATTTGCTGACGTATGAGCAGATTGACATTTATAGATTTGCATGCAATACAAAATCTTTGCTCGTTCCATAGTTATGTGTGCAAGATGATTAACCAAAAAGAGTCGAGCATAAAGAAACTTAAACCAGACAAATTAAGCTGGTTTAAGGGTATTAGCACTAAAATGTCGAGCCACATCTAATGTACCATCTGCCGTATAAGTCCATTCAACTTCCCCATCGCAAAGAACACTTGTAATATCCTACAACTCTATGTTAGCATTTTGGGTGTTGGGCCATTCATCATTACGTACCCGATTGACCTTCAAAACTCTATTAATTTCAGAGGTAGAGACATCCACATCTTTTCCCCTTACATATACCTTGGTGTCGCTATAATGGGCAAAATTTGAGTAAAATTCGCGCAACACCGGTATGATTGCTTCGATAGGAGTGGAGGTAAAGAGATCTCATCCACGATTGTGAATTGTTAACTTGATCTCGGGCACCCCTGCCAATGGAACTTGGATGCCCCTTTACTTGACTGCAGGCAGTTTAGAGATGTCATTATCATATTTTTGTTGGGCTGCTGGAGTCAAAAATCTTACACCTCCATCTACTCTAGGTTGTTGAGCCCCCGATATGAGGATGCTCCAGTACTCTTGCCTGTGGCTGTTTTCTTTGTCGTTCTTCCTATTCCTACAAAATATAAATATATTTATGCGTCATGACTCCCAAACAAAATAACTGTAGCACCACACACTTAAATAAAAGTCCATTCCCCAAATTATAAGCCTTAGAATATACATGAAAATTCAAGAAAAATAATGTCTAAAACTAAGGCTTATATACATTGCACGAACATTCCTATACATGAAAATTACTCAAAAAGATATCACATGGCATAATTAATATGCTGGGAATTAAAATCATGCACCAATGCCTTGTGTTTTTAACATTTTTATTCATTGAGACAATTTATAGAACACATGGCATGCATAGAGAAAGAGGAAATTTTTGTGTATATATTGAGCATGAAATCCATCCTCAATCAACAATCCAAACAATAATCACTCCAATTACACATTGAAAGTTCAATCCATAAGAGATTTAATCAATCAAAGCATAAACAGACTCAACACATTCTTGAGAATTAATTGAAACCCATAAGGAAAAATTGGAGAAAGAGAAAGAAATTCATACCTTGATGTGATTTTCCCTTGCTCAAAAAAGAAGAAGTTTGGGTGTAAAATTGATGGATTTGGGGCGAATTGAGGAGGAAATAGGAGTAGGGAATTTGGGGGTTTGAGAGGAATTTGAAAGAGAAGAGGAAGGGTATGCGGTGTTATATGTGAAGAAAAAGGGTTTCGACTCTTATAATTCTTTTCGTGCACACGTGCTGAAAGTTCAGCGCACATGTGCGCGCGAAGCAGTGAGTGCAGTTGATATTATGCCTCACGCACATGCGTTGGGCTTATAGCACGCATGTGCGCAAGAGGCAGAAGTAAAATTCCTAAGTCGATCTCACGCACATGAGCTGAAATTCAGCGCATATGTGCACGACAGGCAGAACAAAATTAATATATATACATATATATATTATTTTAAATTCACAAAATAACTTTTAAAGCATAAAAATTCTCTACCCTAAATAACCCACATAATATACTAAATCTTTTTTGGACCAATTTATCAGTTTAGCTTATTAATGTAGTCGATTTCCCAATTAGCAACGTAAATTAAAATATGCTGTCCTTTCAAGCTAAAATAAGCAAAATTAAAGTTGCAACAATTAAATAACGGAACAAAATTAAAATGGACATGGGTTACCTCCCATGCAGCGCCTTTGTTTACTATCGTTGGCTCAACTTGACGATCTTTCACGAATCAATAATAAAGCAGTTCTTCCAAATCCTCTTCACACACATTTCCCAATGCTACCCTTCATAATAGGGTTTTAGGCGATGTCTGTTGACTTTGAACACCATGAATGTTGTAAACTCTGAATCTCAACTACACCGTGAGGAAATACATTAGTTATAATAAATGGTCCAATCCAATGAGATCTCAGCTTACCAGGAAATAAACGAAGACGTGTCTGATAAAGAAGGACTTTTTGACCAACTTTAAAATCCTTCCTTTGATCATTTGATCATGAAAAGCAAGGCCTTCTCTTTATATATGCGAGTATTCTCGTAAGCTTTATTGCGGATTTCTTCCAACTCTTGCAGTTGTAATTTATATTCTTTGTTTACCACTTGCATCCAATCCCATATTAAAACTTTTAATAGCCCAATAAGCTTTATGCTCCAATTCTATAGGTAGGTGACAAGCTTTCCCGAATATTAACTGATATGGGGACATCCCTATAGGTGTCTTATAGGCAGTGCGATATGCCCATAATGCATCATCCAACTGTAAACTCCAATCCTTACAGCTAGAGTTCACCGTTATTTGGAGAATATACTTAATTTCTCTGTTGGATACCTCGTCTTGTCCATTGGTTTGCGGGTGATATGCAGTGGAAATCTTGTGTGTCACATGGTAATTTTTAGTAAGGCTTCCACTGTCTGATTACAAAAATGAGTACCACAATCATTGATTATAACCCTTGGAATGCCAAATCTAGAAAAGATGTTATTTTTAAGAAAATCTGCAACAACTTTTGAATCATTAGTACGAATGGCTTTAGCTTTCACCCATTTTGAAACATAATCAACAGCCAAGAGTATATATGAATAACCAAATTTCGAAACAGGAAAAGGTCCATTGAAATCAATGCCCCAAACATCAAATATTTCGTAGAATTGTATCAGATTTTGAGGCATTTCATTCTTTTGGAAAATGTTGCCTGTTCTTCGACAATTATCACAAGAACGACGAAATAGGTAAGAGTCGCGAAATATGTTGGGCCAATAAAATCCACACTCTAATAACTTCAATGCTATTCTTCTGGCTCCCAAATGCCCTTCACAAGAATAAATATGGCAAAATGCTAAAATTAAATTAATTTCACCATCATTGACACACCTTCTTATTACTTTATCGGCGCAATGTTTCCATAAATAGGGCTCATCCCACACATAACATTTGGCACCACTTTTGATCTTCTCTCTTGCCGCCCTAGACAAACCTTGAGGTAATTTATTAGTAACTAAGAAATTAACAATATTTGCATACCAGGGTAACATCGCCTGTACTGTGCATAATTGTTCATTTGGAAATCTTTCTTGTATCTCTAGTTCACTCTCCACATGTGGTAGTCGACTTAAAAGGTTTACCACTTTATTTTCCATACCACTTTTGTCTTTGATTTCTAAGTCGGATAACTTTGAATTGGTATTTGGGTAAATTCTTCAATTAGTGCTTGGTATAGAACTTGAATTATCTTTGGTGTCAATGATCGACTAGTAAAATTTTCATGGTGGATATGACCAAAACCAAGATTCTTCTTAATTGAATTCTCTCCAATTTATTTTATATTTTAGATTAAAAGCATTCAAAAACCCCTTTTTAGTTTAGCATAAGAATAAACTCCATCCTCTGTGGGATGAACTTGACTAACCACAACTACATTATTCTTGAGAAATTGTTTAATTTTGGGTGCCTACGACAGCCTTTTACTACTCTACATATGTGTATCTCAAAAAAATTTTGTTACAAAATCATTCTGATTTTTTTGAATTTAATGTATTAAAATACAAACAATTTAGTTGGGTAATTTGAGAAAGGAAGTTACATATGGATTTTTAAATTTATTTTGAATTTAAAATAAAAATGAATTAGTTGGATAACATTGGCTGGGTGAGATGGGGAGTTACATAATATTTAGGAAAATAAATAAATTACTATCTAATAAGGGTATTTTAGGAAAAACATTAATTTTTACATGATATGTCATGAAGTTGACTTTGTACTTTATATGTAGTTCGATTAGATGATTTATACTCTATCCATCTATACTATATATTCCCTTTATCTCATTTATGTTGTCACACTTACTAATTTTGGGATGTCCAAAAAATGTTATTACGTTTTCAAAAAAGTCATCACTTTACTATATCATATCCAATTCTATAACTACAAGTTTTTAACTTATCGTATCCTGATAATGGGTATACGTACCATAAAATAAATTTTCTAAACAAGTGTGTTCACCTCAAAGGTGACAATAAATTTGAAACATGGGAGTATAAAGAAAAAGTCCCATTTAAAAGCAAAAGTCCCATTTGATATAATGTCATTTGATAAAATTATTATAAAATGGGGTTTTGATGGGGTGTATTAAACAACTACTCTATTTGGTGTTATGTCTTTTTATTAATGAACTAAGATAACTTTTACCCTTATTTAATATAGATAATTTAAAATATATAATATTAATACTATTTATAACTACCATATTTACTTATTATTATTTTGCAATGTGTGTTTTTTTCCACTGGTTCATTAATAGAAAGACAATTAGGTTATACCAAGTGGATAAGTATCCATACATGGAATAAGGAATTTTTTGTTTTTATAAAATTAATATCTTTAAATTGTAATTCTACAATTTTGTCTCAATTTTCATGACATTAGCTTTATAATGTCGTAATTTAGTGGAATTATAAGGTCCCGTAAGAGTACTATATCGTTATACTTTAGAATTTGTATTATACAAGTATTCAAATAATTCAAAGCACAAGGATAAATTACCTAATTAAGCATAGAATTTTTCTCATAATTTAACCTATAAATCTATTAGATATATAAACTTACAAGTTAGTGACATAATAGGCTACACTTTAAATGGTAGAGCAAAATGCATGAATGGTCACCAAACTATTAAGTTGGTGCATACAAGGTCATTGAACCATTTATTTTATAAATTTGGTCACTGAACTACCTTAAATGTGTGTTTGGAGTTACTCCGTTGCAAATTTAGTCACTAAACTACCTTAAGTATGCATATGCAGTCACCATGGAAGACACACTTAAGGTAGTTTAGTGACTAAATTTACAAAATAAATAGTTCAGTGATTCCAGACAGACACTTAAGGTAGTTTAGTGATCAAATTTGCAAAACAAATAATTCAATGACCTTGTATGCAATAACCTAATAGTTTGGTGACCATTCATGCATTTTTCTCTTAATGATATTATGAAATCAGTGCATCTATATGAAGTGACAATGTCACTAATGTGTTACTAAATCCGTCAAAAAAAGAACAAACTTCGACCAAATATCTAAAATCAGGAGGTTAGTGTTTGAATATGATTTTACCATGTAAATTGAATTGGGGCAAGTGGTACTGAGTTTATAATTTTGTAAATCATTTTCCTAATCAGATTTGATACTAGTACTAAGCAACACCTTTTTTATTAGATAGCAAGTAGTAAGTAGATCGATTTTATGATAAATGTTGTACCAATAAAAAAGATGAATAGGATTGTGTTATGTTTAGGAGTTATTAGCAGTGTTTTTAAATTCGCATTGGATATGACTAGGTTAGTTGACTGTTTCCTGATTTTATCGGAGGAACTCATTTTGTTTCGATTCTTTTTTTTATTTTTATAATTTAATCTTAAAAGTTTCAACTAAATAAAAAATAAAAAAACTACTAATCTCAAAAGAAAGAAAAATCCAAACATCCTACTGGTCTAAGACAACTTAAATTAGCTTTAATCCTATGTACAAGTCATGGGTTCAAACGCCATACATTAATTTTTTTTTTTGAAATGACAAAACTCCCCTCTTATTAACGTCATCTTCAAATGAAGCTCACTACATCAATCTCCTTCCTCTGTCTCCTCCAATCTTTCCATTCCTTCTTCCCTTCGCCCTCATCCCTGTCTCTGCTACCTCTTCCTTCACCTCCACTCCTCCACCTCCACTCCTCCACCTCCTCCCCTTTTCCCTCTCCCAGCTGTGCCTCCTCTTCTCCTTCCCTTTTCTCCCCTCAATACATCTACCACCTTTCCCTCCCCTTTTCCCAACCCCTTAATCCTTCCCTCTGAGTTGTGTTTTTTTTTTTTTATTATACAAATTTTAAATTGATAATCCGAAAATTATACTCTACTTTTTAGAATTTGATTTTTGATAGGCTAAAGTTTTAGGAATGATTTGATTTTTAGTTTAATTTATGGATAAATTTCAGAATTTAATTGGTGTTCATTTAGACTTGACTTGATGGAAAAAATTTTGGGATTGATTTTTTTTTTGCTTGATTTATGAGATAATTTTTTTGGGGTTTAATTGTTTCTAATTTTTTTATCAAATGATAGAAGATATTATTAATAATTAAACACCAGCCAAATGGCTTACATCATCTTGTGCACTATGTAGAAGCTACAACGGGAAGGAGTCCTTCCAAACAACATTATTTTGAATATTAATTACAAAGATTTCTAGTCTATGACTTAGCCTATTACTATTGCGCTTAATAAATGTAAAAGTACTTGAAATAAATAGCTTAAAAGTCTAAGAATATCTTCTAATAAGACACCAACATCCATCATCACACCTATATTGAAAAAGCACAGAGATTACATACGAAGAATCAAATTGAATTTCCACTCATGTAAACATCTCTGTGTGAGCATGTTGTAATGCAAAGTGAATGGCTTTTGCCTCTGCAACCTTAACTTTAGAAAAAGATGAACCTTTAGTTGCCCAGGCAACCATTAGTATCCCTATTGAAAATTTTGTCACAGTAGCAATCCCCAACCTTACACACTTTCTGAAGTATAGTAGCATGAGTGTGAATTTTTATCACACCCACAGGAGGACATTCCCATAGCACAACATCATTAGTCATTTGGGAGACTGAATTAAATATTTTTCGTAAGGAACTTGGTCACAACTTTTGCATCATTGGTTGGAGTGGCAATTGCTTCTACCCAATTTGAAACATAATCCACTACAACCATGTAATAAATTTTTTGGAGTACGATGTTGGAAAAGGTCCTTATGAAATCAATCCCCCAAGCATCAAAAACTTCTAATTCCACAATCCTATTGAGGGGAATCTCTTGTCTCCTTGAAATGTTGCCAACCCTTTGGTACTCATAATATTCAAGCACTAATTTCTTGAATCTTTGAAATATTCAGCCAATACAAACCATATTGTAGAACTTTAATTGCCCTTCTTTGTGCTCTATGATGGCCTTCTACGGGAGATGTATGACAATGTTTCAAGATATCCTTCACTTTCTTTCCAGGACATATCTTCTTAAAATTTGATGATTACACCTCCAGAAAATATAAGGTTCATCCCAAAAATAATACTTGATCTCCGCAAAGAACTTCCTTTTTGCATTTGCATTCAAAATACTTGAGATTGCAAACACCTTTGCAACTAAGTAGTTTGCAATGTCCACATACCAAGGGTTTGCCTCCCTAACTTAAAGTAATTTCTCAATTGATGCCTCTTCCACAATAGCATTTTTCTCTCAAACCATAAGCCTCGAGTCTTCAATTCTTAATAAATGTACGACATTTTTAACTCCCTTTTTGTCCACTACCTCCCAATCAAACTCCTGCAATAGAAGAATCTATCTTAATAAGCGTGGTTTTACATATTGTTTAGAAAATAAATACTTCATTCCAGAGTGGTCCGTGTGCATGATGGTTTTAGAACCAATGAGATATGATCTAAACTTGTCAAAGGCGAATACCATGGAAAGTAGTGCTTTTTCTGTAGTAGAATAATTCAATTGTGCATCATTCAAAGTCCTACTTGCGTTGTAAATAACATGCAATAATTTATCAATCTTTTGACATGAAACTGCACCTATTGCATAATCACTTATATCACACAAGTTCAAATGGAAGAGACCAATTTGGTGCTATTATCACAATAATCAGTGCATTAACAAGTCATGTTTCAACTCATTAAATGAATGCAAACAATAATCATCAAAGTTGAAAGTACAATCTTAAGGAAGCAAAGAACACGAAGGCCTAGCAATAAGTGAAAAGTTTCTAATGAATCTTCCATAAAACCCCTCATGACTTATAAAACTTCTTACCCCTCTAACATTAATAGGTGGATTCAACTTCTAAATCACCTCTACCTTGGCCCTATCAACCTCTATGCCCTTTGATGATATCTATGTCCTAAGACAATTCCCTCTTGCACCAAAAAATGACATTTCTCCTAATTAAGAGTCAAATTGGTTTCTAACATCTTTTCAACACATGAGAAAAGTTCAGTAAACAATCATCAAAAGATGCACCGAAAATACTAAAATCATTCATAAAGATCTCAATACATTTCTCCATGTATCATGAAAAATGGCATACATACAATGTTGAATGTGCTAGGAGCATTACAAAGCCCAAAGGGCATTCTTCTAGATTTATGCAAAAGTTCCATATGGACATGTGACGGTTGTTTTTTTCTTGATCCTCTAAGCAAATGACAATTTGTGGTTACCCGGAGTATCCATCAAGGAAGCAATAATATGCAAAACTGGCTAACCTTCGAAGCATTTGTGATGCGAACCCCGTGCGCAATCGACTTGATGCCACAAAACCCAACAATTCAAGATGGCACCAAAAACCCAAGGATCGACTCCAAAGTTGGTCACAAGAATTTGGACAGCAAACACACACAAAAGAATAATAAAGAACACACATGAATCAAGCAAGAATTCAACCCGTTGTCTATAACGAGACAAGAACCAAACTCTTAACAAGATTTAAAGTAAGAATTGACCCATTGCCTATATGAATCAGGCAAGAACCAAATCTATAAGTCGGTTAAAACAATCACCGTTGCTCAAGCGATGATCCCAACAAAGTCTTAATCCAAAGACTAAAAGAAATAACTTTTTCCTCACGAAAAAGAAGAATATTATTCATCTAAAAATCTGCTGTAATTCGTCCATATGATGAGGCCTATTTATAGGCTTATAGAAATCCTAAAAACTAGCTTAAAAACTCCTAAAAAAGTAGTGCTAGGGTTCAGCCATAAGTGGCCCCAAGATTTGGGCTAAATGGGCCTTGTTAAGACTAATTAATGAGCCTAAAAACTAAGAATTAAATAAACAACTAAACCCAACTTAAAACCAACCCAATTTACACAAACTTAAACTACTATTGGGCTTTACATAATAAAAACCAAACTAAAATAAACTTTAAAGAAATTCTGCCTTCTTGCACTTAAAGGATCTCCGTTTGTGCTTTACTTTGAAGAATTGGGCATCATATAATAATGAATTGAAGATAGTCCAATCCAACTCAATCAATATACCATGAATGTACTCCAATCTTGGCAAGAGTGAATCCATGCTTGCTCCATCTATCTCCTCATCTTGAGACATTTTTAGGCTATTTGGATCCATATCATTCCCTCCCTCCTCAAATGGCTTTACATTCGTCCTCGAATCCGAATCTGGATAAGAGAAACCCGGATTAGTCAAATGGTACATAAGATTGGCAGAAGATAGGCCTTGAAACCCTGCACTATTGCGAACACAACAAAGTTTTGGAAAGTAATGATCAAAACAGTTAAACAAATGTGCACGCCAAAGTAGAAAATCATTCAGTTTTAACAACATAAGCACAATTTGAGAAATTGCCAGAAAACACTGATTTTGACACATTGGAATTTATTTGACCACAAACAAAAATTTTAGTCTAAGTGGTCTGAGGCAAAATTGACACGATTTCATTCTTTCAAAGTATTTGACCTAAATTACACAACTTAGGTTTCTCAAAAACTAAGTAAGAAACAAAAATTTGGGTGGCGTGTTTAAATAAAACAAAATCACGCAATAACAAAAACTTGAATTGACTTGCACAAAACTTGAATACCTTGAAGTTAACTTTACTTGAAATTCAAAATTCATAAAAGAAGTTAACCAAGCTAACAAAGGACCTTATCCAAGTTAATTTGAACAAAAGTGAAAGGGTTGAAAATCATGTAGCATGCTAACACAACAATTCAAATTAGAGTTGATGGCATGTAAATGATTATCAACTAAAGCTTGGAGGAATTTATCCAAGCAATGCTCCATAAATTGGAATTCAAGTCCAAGAATTTGCATGCCTTTTCTGTTCAAAACAACAACCAAGTCAAAAGAATTAATTTTAAACAAGAAATAAACAAAATGTACACTAAAATTAATTCTAAATTCGGAATTAAATTTGTACAATTTCTTAAGATGCTCAAAGCTAAGAATTTTAGCACAAAGAGAAGAAAGAAGTTCATACCTTGGAGATACGTTACTGACTACCATATCTTTCTTACCTCGCTTTGGTTGGAATGATGAGATACTCAATTGGAAGGTTAGTGCATCATGACTTACACACCTTTGAAGGGCTGAACATAAGAAAGAAAACTAGACAAAGATAAATCAAGGTTAGACATGACAAAATATAAATTCTCTTGATATCTCCCACTTTTCTCTCTTTTTCTTGGCCTATGGTCGAAAGCCTTTACAATCTTTTTATCTTGACTTTCAACCGCCATTTGGCTTTTCCCACTTTGTTTTTTACCTTTATTCCATTGAAGAAATTTTCTTTGAATTTCTAATCTTTCTTCATTTATTTGATGTTGTGGCAAAGGAATAAATTTTAACTTTTTACCCTTTTTACACAAGTGATATGCCTTAGTATAGCTATCATAAAAACCATTTTCAGATAATTCTCATAGCTGACCAAGTTGTAAATGACATGTGAGCAAAGGTGCTACATCACAAACTACCTTATGAAAATACTTACCAATAGTGAAGGATATAATAACTTGTTCAGTTACCTCAAATGCTTCACTTTCAGTTGACCATCGGAACTTATAAGGTTTTGGATGTGGCAAAGTAGGCAAATTCAACTTTTCGATAGGATATGTACATGCCATATTGATCCATATGCTACTATCAATTACAGAATAGTACCACAAACCCTTTCATTCACAAGAACCTTAGTGAAGAAAGTCTCTTTTCGCCTGTGAGACATCAAAAATAAAACTCACAAAACAAAGTGGTTAGCGTTAGAAAAAGAAATAATTAGAATATGTTCCTCACTACTCGGCCTTACTCTTTGGAGAGTAATTCACTCAAGTTGTATCACTCAATCTCTCGGGTATACCCTCAATTGAATGGCTTTTTTTCACTCGAATGATCTCACCACACTGCCTTTTTCCTCTCTTTAGGTCGCTCTCAAAGTCTTTGGAAGACTACGAGGACCAAAGTGAGCCCCAATTATGTCTTAACCACTTAATTGGCTGGAAGTCAAAGAAAACAAATAATCACGGGCCAACGACAAATAAGAGACACCAAACTTTTGGATTTAAGCTTCAAAGAAGAAGAGACAACAAAATATCCGAGACTACGTGAAGCAACAAAACGTATAGAAAGCAAATAAGAATTTGGTAAGCAAATTTACGAAATAAAATAATATAGAAAAAGGAAACTAAGCACGCAAAAACAACAAGTAGCACTTAAGAATAAGAAAGAAATTAAAAGAACCAACAAAAATTAAGTGCTTTTGAACAGAATTACAAATTTGGAAAGTTTTCAAACGTAGAAAGTTTCCAAATCTAGAAATTGGAAAGTTTCCAAAAATGAACCCCGTGCGCAATTGAATCTTAGAAGTTGAATGAAGCCACTCGTAAAGACCACTTTCCCTTCCCATTCATTGGTCAAATTGATATGGATCCGAATAGCTTGAAAATGTGTCAAGAGTGAATCCATGCTTGGTTCCATCTTTCATCTCCTCATCTTGACACATTTTCAGGCTATTCGGATCCATATCAATTTGACCAATGAATGGGAAGGGAAAGTGGTCTTTACGAGTGGCTTCATTCAATTTCTAAGATTCAATATACATACGCCATTCCATAACCAATCTAGAAGGGAGAAGCTTATTGGTTTCACTAATTATGACAGTAATACCAGCATTTTTAGACTAGAACTTGAGTGGGTCTAACCCACTCACTGTCACTACTGGGGTAGATTATATCGGCATGTAAAAGTTTCATTACTTCCTTCCTCATAACCTCTTTTGAGGTTGTCTTGTCGGTTTGTTCCTCTCATTTAAAAAATTCTTATGCATGCACACGAAAGGGCTGATTCTCTTAATATCATCAATAGACCAAGCAATGACATTTCTATATATTTTAAGCACCACAATCAATTTATCAAGTTGTTCATTAGTCAATGGAGAATTCACAATCACCGAGTAGGCTTCATTGTCACCAAGATAAACATACATCAAGTGAATCAAAAGAGATTTAAGTTCCACCTTGGGGAGTTTGTTGTTCGGAGAACCCCTTTTACCTTCACCATTATTTTCCTCTTCCTTTTCTTGTAATGAAGCATTATTCTCCAATTGATTCAAACATTCCACAGCTTCTTTATCCTCTTGAACTACATCACTTGCTTTACAATGGAGACTTCTCCAACTTGTACCAGTTAAACTAATGATGAGTACAAAAATCATTGACTAGGTCATCAACTACATTTATGCTCATAATATCTTCATAAATAGAAGGAAGTTTTAATGAATAAGAAACATTAAAAGTGACGATTTCATCATTAGTTTAAAATTCCAACTTTCCTTCTTGTGCATCTATTAGTGCACGCCCGGCTGTGAGAAAAGACCTTCCAAGAATTATCGGCATCTTTTTATTCTCTTCCATGTCTAAAATTATGAAATCCATCGGAAGGTAAAGCGTGCCAAATTTTATATCACATCCTTAATAATTTCCCTTGGAAATTTAATACTCCGGTCTGCAAGTTGCAAAGATACACTTGTGGACTTCAAGTCTCCTCCACTAATAAGCTTCTTGTAGACCGAGTAAGGCATGATATTAATGGAACCTCCAGGAATGGAGAAAAAAACTGGGATCATTGAGCTAGGGAGGTAACTCTTTGTGAGAAACACATTTCAATTCTCCATCAAGCATAAGATTTCATCTCCACAGAGTTTCCCTTTACTTTGATGTGAGAACTTTCTTTGTAAATTTGGCATAGGTGGGCATGTTTCCAAGTGATTCCATGAATGGTATGTTGATATCAATCTTTTTAAACACATCAAAAAACTTCTTGAATTTCTTTACATTTTCCATTCCTCAATCATTGTGAAAATGGCACTCTAACTTGCTTTGTCAATTGGAGTGGAGGATCTTGCTTTCATTATGTTGCTTATAGGGATTAGTAGTTCTTTAATCATTTTACTTAAACCCTTTGAAGACTCCGTTTTTTCTTCATCACTATCTTCAACCTTCCTCTTCTCTTGACCCCTTAATGATGAAGAACCATCCCCAACTCTTCCTTCTAATGCTTTACCACTTTTAAATGTGATAGCTTGAACTTGCTCCCTCCTATTTTGCTTTCTTGGATTAGGAATTGTATCAGAGACAGTAGTACCCAAAGGCCTTTTTGTTTTTTCTTTTTTTTTTGTCTAGCCAATTGCCCCAATTGTATCTCCAAATTCTTTTATAAGTAGTGGCTCTCAAATTATCATATTCCCTCCTTTGGTTTTCCATTTCCCGTCTTTGATTTCCATCTCTTTCTTTTCATTCTCAATTTCTTTCCTTTGATTCTTATTTTCCCTTCTCAAATTATCACATTGCATTTGAAAATCATCATCTTCTCTATGAAAAATTTGATCGTAATTCAAAGGTGGTGGAGGGTTATGGGGATATTAAGGCCTTGGTTGGTTTGTTCGGGTAAGGAGGATTTGATTGGGATTGATAAGAATTGGGTTGAAAATTCCTTTTGTGAGGAGGTTGATAAAGTCTAGAATATGAAGATGCTTGGTTTTGAAAAGTTTTGTAAATGATGGTTGAGTTGGTAAGGAGGATTTTGTTCACTATTTTTGCTTAATCCAAGAGAAATTTGGATGATTCCTCCAATTGGGTTGTAAGTATTTCCATAGACACCTGGAGGATTCCTTGAAGATGATGGTTGGTTAGACACATAATTCAATTGTTCATTCAATCCCTTACTCATAGAAACCTTACATTTTCCATTAAGATGTCCACCACCACGAAAACCACAAATAGGAGATATTTGAGATGAAGAAGCCACGGCATTTACGGTATTACCTCTTCTCAAATTCTCTAAAGCTCTTGTCAAATTGCTCATAACATTCATCAATAATCCTTGTTGAGTAAGAAAAGCATCATTAGAGTTCAAATTCAAGACACCCGCATTTCGAGCATTGGCTCCTTGGACTTGTTGAGCAACCGGTTGAGCAATAGGATCATGAGGTAATAGTTTGATGCCATCCTATTAAGTAGTGCTTGAGCCTCTTCCGGCATTTTGAAAGATATTGAACCATCCGTGGATACATCAACAATTGATTTGGTCTCATGAATCAAGCCATTATAAAATTTTTGTATTGACAACCAAGAGGGAATGGCATGATGGGGAAACTTCCTCAATAATTCTTTGAATCTTTCCCACACCTCACTAAGACCTTCTCCCATGTCTTGCTTGAATGATGTGATCTCATTTCGAAGTTTGGCGGACCTTGAGGGAGAAAAATATTTATACAAGAATTCTTGGGCAAATTGATTTCAAGTAGTAAACGTCCATTGAGCACGTGATTGCAACCAACCCTTTTCTCTACCCCTCAATGAAAAAGGAAAAACTCTCATGTGCACACAATCCGGATGGACTCCATTGAATTTAAATGTGTCCAACACTACTTCAAAGTTCATCAGGTGTGTATATGGATCCCCGTTAGCGCCCCTATTGAACATCTACGAGCTTGCACCATTTGTATAAGACGGGCTTGATTTCAAAATTATTCACTTGCAGCGGCATACGTGCAATGCTAGAATTAGCTCTATCAAAGTTCGGTATTGCATAATCCCTTAGAGACTACCATTCCCATGAACTCCATTGCCATTATTTCTATTCCCACCATTAAAGTTAGCACCTATGCCATGATTTCCATATCCTCCTTCTTGTTTATCAATTCTATTATTGCCAACATTCTCATTCAATATTTGTCCATTGATTACATTCCAATGCTTGTTGTACTCTTTTTGCTTTTCAAATTTCCCTCAATTCCTTATCTCTTTTGTCGTCTAAGCAAATCAAAGGCTCTTTTTCTCTTCTTACCATGCACTACAAAGAGTAAATCCAATCAATTAGTAATAAGTGCCATTTCAATTCACAAACAAGAAGAACTAGCAACATAAATAAGTAAAAAACTACCAATAGGAACTAAGCTTAACAACTAAAACAAGAAAAAGTGCCTAATCTATATGACCCTTAAGTGCTCAATATTGCCAAAATACCATGGACAATCCCCATCAATGACACCGAAAACTTGTTACACCTTGGGTAAAGATCTAATCAAATCAAACAAACTAAAATAAACCACACTAAATTGATATCTCTACACTCACACCCGCAAGTTTATAGGGATGAGTGGGTATCGTTCCTATACAGATTTCTTGTTGACAAATACCAAGATTTAAGGGACATTGTATAGTTAGGCTAACCAATACAATTGAGATAAACTAATCTAGACAAACTCAATTAAGCAAGAAAATTAAAAAAGGAAGGACTAGTTAAACTATACTAATCCAGTGAAAGCAATTAAAATTATCCTGAATTTTACTAAATCTACTCAGACATAATTAAATTAAGAAAACACATAATTCTAATTTGACTAAGGAAAGCATAAACTAGGCATGAACATAAAGAAAGTTCCATTTTCTACTAAGTAAGACTAAGAGAATTTGTCAAGAAATTGAGATTAAAACTAAATATTTTTGGATTTTTTATTGAATAATTGGAAATCCACTAAAAATTACTAGGAATTAAATCTAGGAATTAAAGATTTTATTATTAAAATTTACTAATTAAGCAAGAGCCCTAGGAATTTATAAGAAAACTTGAAATGGAACTGACTTGAATTGCAAGAAAATTGAAGAGAAAGCATTTAAAATTATATCTGATTGTAGCAAATGAAAAGCTCACTAAGATCAACTAATCAATATTTAAACTTCTAACAATTAAAACCAAGATCTAAATGCAATCTAAAAGAGAAATTTTTGTATTAAAATGAAACTTGAGTTCTAAGTTATCCTGCAAATAAAACTACTCCTGATTACCAATTACACTCGTAATGTGTGTACTTGCATGTCCTACAAGAGAATATTTGGAGAGCTACAGATCAAAATTACAAGATTGCTCTATATAGTAAGAAAAACGCACTTCGATATCATGACATCGAGCTAAAAATTACAACCCAAACTCCCACTTCAATGTCGTGAAATCGAGCTCTATTCAACTCATGATTCAATCTTCATAAATTTGAACGTTGCTACTTGGCCACTTGTAATCTTGAATTTCGTCCCCTTAATTCTTCTCCTATAAAACAATTAACCAAATAAGTCATTCTAATTAAACCCCAAATTAACACAAATTTATACTATTGACTAAATATTTAAAAGCAAAATTAATGCAAAAACAAATTGGACACAACTAGATCAAAACACTCAATACGATTAAACACGAAAAGTACCGTTAAACTACTCAAAAGCCATAGTTTAAAAGTAAAATAACTCTTTTTTTTTCAGCAAGCACCCAATTGGGTGAAATTTATTTAAGTGATCAAACTTTACAATGTCTAATGTAAGGGTAGCCTTGAGCATCCAAGCGCAGCAATCCTCTAATAGACTTAGGGATTGTGTCTTGGTTATACTCTAGATAGGAAGGATTACTATGCCCTCATTTGCTAGACTATCCACTACTTGATTGGCCTATCTGAAAATGTGAGAAAAAGTAAAATTCCTATCTAAAGGGAAAGCTTTTATAAACTGCCATTGTTGGTCAATGCTCCATGTTGGCTTTGATCGGCCCTTTATTATGTTCACTAAGGTAAGGGAGTCAAGTTCCACTTCCACTGTCGTGAGCTGCAATCCTGCACAGATATTTAGGCCATCAACTAAGGAGGACACTTCAGCTTGCAGGTTGGATTGAAGGTTGTAATTGTTACTAAAAGCCTTGGAAGATGAGGTTTCAATGATGATCTCTAATGACTCCGCCACCAGCTGCAAATCCCGGATTTCCTTTTGAGGCTCCATCAACATTGAGTTTGGCAATCCCATACGAGGGACGAATCCATTTGACTGCCAATGCTTTCCTCGACTGTGTGGAGAGTACTTGATGGCAAATGTGCGGAGTTAAGAGGGTGTCATCAGTTGTTCCCACCCTATAAAATAGATGAGTGATGGAAATGTTTCACAAATGGGAACATATGTTTATGATTGTGCGTTGAGGTGTGATGAATAAGCCTTCAAAGATTTCCGTATTG
Organism: Cinchona pubescens; assembly: GCA_025175665.1. Classification (NCBI taxonomy): domain Eukaryota; kingdom Viridiplantae; phylum Streptophyta; class Magnoliopsida; order Gentianales; family Rubiaceae; genus Cinchona; species Cinchona pubescens. The sequence goes on along the minus strand of JANKKI010000329.1, from coordinate 716,814 downwards.
CATGCTTTCCATACGAACCAGCACACCAAGCACGGCATAAGTTTTTGAACAGCTGCTAGAGTTGCCGACGGAGGGTTATACCACCACCAAGAGTTAGGTTTGTCTAAAGTAGTAGAGGCTGGGAGGAAAAAGCACTTCAAGCCATGACTCAAAGTAGGACCAAACTTGGCTGGAAAATTCGTATCCTACGAAAAGGTGATCCTTAAAGTTTCTTGATTATTACAAAAGGCGCATTTTGAAGCCAAAGAAACTCCAAAGGTGGTTATTATGTCATCAAGTGGGAGTTTCTTATTTTGTAGGCACAACATGAAGATGGAAATCTTGACTTGTAGTCTGTCATCCCAAATCATTTTTCGTGAGAGCATGGAAACTAGTGAAGAGAGCATGGACGAGACTAAAAATTTGCCAATAGATGAGGGAGTCTGCACTAGCTCATCCGGCTCATTAGACATTTGGAGGGTTCTCCCATGTAGAAGCTGCCTTATTTTTCCTAGCTCATGAGGTGAATAATACTCATTCAAAATTGAGAGATTCTAGTCATTTGTGTTCCACAATTGAGCAATAGTGAGGCTTGGCTCAAAAACTTGGCCAACTTCGTGGAATAATGGTCTTTAGGCAGCCAAGGATCAAACCAAAAGGAAGATTGTCCGTTGCATATCAATAATAGGAAGCCTTTTTCCCATCCTCACGACTTTTAAGCATGCAGATCCGTCTTCCATATGTACGAATCTCCGTGCCCTTCTTGTATTAAGCATGGATGGGAGGACAATATCTTGCATGCATGAATGCACACCTTAAGGAGCTACCTTATTTCCACCATAGTTTAATACCAAATCCTTTGGCCAAGTCCGAGAGGGAAATGATTCCAAGTCCATTTGCAGCAGTTGGCTTGCATATTGCCTTCCATGATACCCAATGGTGTTTACCTTCTGAGTCCGAGTTGCCCCAAAAAAAGTTTGCGAAGTACCTCTCCAAGTCCTTGATTACAGCTTTTGGAGGCTGAAGCACTATGAAGAGGTATATTGGAATGCTATTAAGAACATGCTTAATTAATATTAACTTACCTCCAGGAGAAAGGAGTTTTTGTTTGCCACCTGATTCTAGAGGTAATTTTCTCAAGCATTGGCTGGAAAAGAGATTTCCTTTTCTTCGCTTTTTGAATAGGGCAACTGAGATACGTAAAAGGAAGGGACCATTTGACGAAGCCTATTTTGAATTGAGAGGGAGATCATTCTTACCCTAGATAATGGAGCATTTTTGGTCATAGAGAACGAGCTTTTGGACTAGTAAAATATCTATAGTTTACTAGAGTTATCAACCACAAAGGATCTCAAAACGAAAAGACCAATTGGGTGTCATGACTATAGGTGCAGATACTAAAACTTTTTTCAACACATTGAATGCATGCAAGCACTTTTCGTCAAAGTTAAAAGTCATACCTTTCTGCAATAGTGCACACAAGGCTTTAAATGCTAAAGAGAAATATTTAATGAATCGCCAGTAAAACCCAAATATTTTTATACCTTTAAATCTATTAGGTGAAGGTAAATTTTCAATGAATTCAATTTTTTCCCTATCCACCTCAATCCCTTGATAGAAATTTTTTGACCCAAAACTATTCCCTCTTGAATTTTGAATGACACTTTTCCCAATTCAAATAAAGATTAGTTTCCTCACATCCTTCAAGAACTAGGAATAAGTTATGAAAGTAATCATTCAATGTAGAACCAAGACACTGAAAAGTCATTCATGGCAACTTCTATGCATTTTTCAATCATGTCGTGAAAGATTGTAAACATAAATTTTTGGAATATACCTAGTACATTGAATAAGCCAAAGGCATTCTTCAGTAAGCGAATGTGCTTATAGGACAAGTAGAGGTAGTTTTTTCTTGGTCGTCCGGAGCTATAGCAATTTGAAAGTACCAGAAATAACTATTCAAGAAATATTAAAAAGCACAGTTTTCTAGTCATTCTAACATTTGATCAATGAAAGGTAGTGGAAAATGGTCCTTACGGGTGACTTCATTTAATTTTGTCAATAAATACCCTCTAACCCCTGACCAACCTAGAAGGAATTAACTCATTTTGTTCATTAATTATTTCTGTCATCCCTCCTTTCTTAGGTACCATTAAGTAGGACAAACCCAAACACTATCACTGATTGCATAAATAATTCCCGCATCTAACAATTTCATTACTTCTTTCTTACTACCTCCCTCAATTTGGGATTTAGCAGACAGTGTTGGTCAAAGAAAAGATGACTAGGAAGTGGTTTACTTACTAGCCCACTAATTCTCACTGAGAAAAAAATATTTTAAATGACTAAGAAGCGGTTTTAACTCTACCTTGGAGGGTTCACTAGTTAGGTACCCCCTTATCTAACTCCTCAGTTGGAACTTCATCATCGATCGGTGGATTTGCTTCTAGCATCTTCAGACAAGCCCTTGTTGCTTCATCATGTCTTTCTACCTCTTCTGCATGAATTAAGGCATTTTCTAATGGAAGCTATGGAGTTTCATACCTAGAAAATCATCAACAAGGTCCTCAATTATATCAATCATCATTTGGTATGAACCCCGTGAGCGATCAACTTGATGCCACGAAACCCAACAATTCAAGATGGCACCAAAACCCCAAGGATCAACTCAAAATTTTAATCAAAACCCAACAATCGAACAGGCTCTGATACCAAATTATTATCCAAGAATTAATTAATATACAAAAATTAAAACCATAAAATAAAATGTACTTACAAATTTATTACAGTACTAGTACTTCCAAGCTTACAATTATAGCACTCCTAGTGTACAGTAGTCTTCAATACAACTACAAAGATAAAAACTGAAGTTTGAAATTCTTGCTAAAAAAGACTCTGCCTTCCCTAACAAATGAAGGCTTCTATTTATAGAATTTATACTCGGACTTGAAGATTTTATTTTGAGGTCCGCACAGTAGCACGGATTTGAAAACACCTATTTGGAATCCGTAAAGTGGACCACAATTATTTTGAGTGGGGTCCTCAATAGTACAATTATTTTTGGTTTTTTCCCTTTTTTGATTTTTGAGAGTTTTGTGATCCTGATTGAGAACTCATCTCATCATCAGAGAAAAGTTTCTTTGCAATTTCTATTTGTGTCTTTGCTTGAGTGATCAGAGTTTCAAATTCATGGGTCCTTTTCTCAATCAGCTCGTGAATACCCAGATATTTATCCATATCTTCGTTCATGTTGGGGTCTTCATCTTCATCAAAATCCATCTATAGTGAGAATGATGGTTCATATTTGTTGCTGATCTGGATTTTCTCTTCTTCAAATTTTTCTTTTCCGTTGGAAGAGGATCCTTGCAAAGCATCAATTTGTTCGGAAACTTCTTTTCTGATATGTTCCCTGAATTTTGCCAAGTCTGGTTCAGGGTTTGTTCCAGATCTTTCTTTTTCTTCTTTTAATTTTCTGCTTTTTTGAAAAATAAGGGCCTATTTTTCTCTTTCCTTCTGCTGATCTTGTAGTTTTGCGATTCTTTTATTTTCTTCAAGGAGAAGAGATTGCTCAATTTGAGAACAATTGTACTCGCATTTAGGCCACCATTTGTTTTCAAAAATTCTACGAATTTGAGGAATCAGACATCCAGTGGCAATTCCAGATTCTAGTTTCCAGGAGAATAACCAAGGAATATTGAATTTGGCTAGGAAGTGTAATAAAGGTCTTCCAAGAATATCAGGATCAATAAAATCATTAGTACCTTTTTGAATTGTTTGAACAAAATTTGGACGGTCATTAGGAAGGAATTTCTCTAGAATACCAAAAGATTGGAACCATCAGTAAAACCACATGGGTAGGAAAGATTTATTTTCTAGGATAGAGGGTTCCATTCTAATCCACCAAGTATGATTAAATTCAGAAGTATTATAAAAAAGTACGTTGGTGAATGCAGTCATACAATCCCAATAATTGAAATGATAATTGGAATTGTTGAAAAAAGATTTGAAAGAGAAAAATCAGAAGGATGTTCACTCCATTTATCTGCATTTGGGACAATTTTTATAAACATTTTAGACATTGTGAAATGATGATCTTGGATAGTAGGACGCCATCCAATCTTACCATCTTTGATATCAACAAGTTTTATTTCATTTAAAAAGTCTGCATAAGTATGTTTATATTTAAGAGGATTATTTGCAGAAATTGGGAAATAAGATCCAAAATTTTTTAAAAAATATTTATTTGCTACTGCAAAAACATCTAAATATAATTCTTCTATTTCAATAAAAATCACAAATATAAGCTGACATTTAACACCATTAAATTTATAAGGTTCTCTTTGAAAGGATTTTGTTTCAGTTGATTTTTCTTCATTTAAAGAGATATTAATTTGTGATGGGCTTGCTGGGTTTGAGGTGAACCGAAAAGCAGTTTTAGTTCTGGAGGAGGAACTAGGGATAGTTCCTAAGATAGTCAATTTGTTAGAGGATGGAGTGGCTGGAATTTGATGTGAATTTTGTTGTTGATTTTCAGCGGCATGTAAAAAATTAAAATTTGATGGATTTGAAGGAAGTGGTGGAAAATTTTGAGACTTGGGAGAAATTTGTCCTCCAAATTGTCTTATTTGACCTGGAATTTGTCCTCTTCCCGAATTTTGGTTGAGATCACCATGGGATCCTCTCCCGAGGAGATTCATCATAGAACTGAAAAGAATTAAACAAATTTTCTAAGTAGAGAGAATTAATATTTTCTTTTCATTTAGTTTTTTCAAATTAATTTCTTCTCTGTTAATAAAATTTTTGTACATATCAAAGAAGAGTGCTCACTAAAACAGCATAAGCAGGACTGTTATCAATATTTAAAAAATTATAATTATTGAAAGTTTCTTTTAAAGAAGCAATTTGTGCTTCTATACTATTAACCCGATTATGATAATGATTTAGAACCAAAATACTAGCATTTATATTGGCATTTAAAGTAATCAAGCAGCATCTGTAAGGACTATCTAATTTCTTCATTGCTCTATGAATGTCCATCTGTAATACTCAAATTACTTTGTAAGAATTCTCTGGTAAGAAAATCAGGCAAGGAATTAGAATCACCTCTGATATATTCTATGTCAAAATCAAAGACAGATAAGATAGATTTCCATCTAGCAAAGATTTGTTTAGATGCAATATTTTTAATGTCTTGTTCTAATACATGTTTGGCTGCACTACAATCAATTTTTAAAAGGAATTTTTGATTTAATAGATTTTCTTGAAATTTAGAAATACATAAAACAATAGATAAAATCTCTTTTTTAATAGTAGAATAATTAGATAATTTATTTGTGCATTTTTCCAAAGTCCAGACAGTAAACCTTTATATGACAGATTAAAAAAGAACCCACCTACATGGTCAAAAATCCATACTAAGGCTGTAAAGATAATAAAATCCGAAGTTAAACATTTACCATGTTTATCCCTAGCAAATCCTAACTGGTATAAAATTGTTGAAATTGATGCATCCAATATTGGTTATGGGGGAATATTAAAACAAATTAATCCACAGAATAATAAAGAAGAATTAATATACAGAAATTAAAACCATAAAATTAAAGATAAAACTCAATTACAAAGATTTTTAGGTAGCTTTAAATTATATTGGTGAATATTATCAATATTCAGCACAAGATTGTAAACTATTATATGAGAGATTAAGAAAAAATCCCCCATCTTGGACTGATAAACATACAGAAACAGTTAAGCACATAAAACAAAAGGTAAAACATTTACCACTCTTAAATCTGGCAAATCATACATGGTTTAAGATAGTTGAAACTGATGCTTCTGATATGTATAGGTTATGGAGATATACTAAAGCAATTAAATCCTCATACCAACAAAGAAGAATTAGTGAGATATACATCAGGTGTTTGGAATAAAGCACAACAGAATTATGCTACAATTAAAAAAGAAATATTAAGTATAGTTCTATGTGTTACAAAATTTCAAGATATTATGCTAAATCAAAAATTTCTTCTAAGAATAGATTGTTCCGCAGCAAAACAAGTTTTATAAAAAGATGTTAAAAATATTGCATCAAAACAATTATTTTCAAGATGGCAATCTATTTTATCTATTTTTTATTTTGATATTGAATATATTAGAGGAAAAACTAATTCTTTTCCTAATTTTTTAACCAGAGAATTTATTGCAGGTTTATTTAAAGATGTCTGATGACCTATGAAACTAGCTCATCTAATAGTAAATATGAGATTACAATAAAAGTAGGAAAGAAATATCCATTTATGAAAGATAAATCAATAAAAAATGACGTGAATTAATATTAACATATAAAGAAAAACTTCCTTTAGACTAGACTATAGAAATTTAAAATTTCTTATACACAATCTATATTACCAAAATTATGAAATATATAAAATTAATTTAATTAGGAGTAAAGATTATTTTCGATCAAGAATAATTGTAGCAAAAAATAGGAAAGAAAAATAAGAACGGAAATAATAGATCTAGAATATAAATCACATTATAAATTAGAAAAAGATCCATTATGGATATCTTCTATATTACAACAAAAAATCAATATATATAATGAAGAACAAAGAGAGATAGAATATTTAACAAAGGCCTATCATTTAAGATTAAAACAATTATATGAATTGTCAATTTAATTATTGCAGGAATGAATTTATCCAGAGGACGAGGAGGAGCATCTTCTCCTAGAACAAGAGGTAGATGAGCCTCTTCCTCTCCAAGACCTCATCTAAATATGCATAATATTTAATGAGGAGCATATTCTCCAGCAGAAGCATCTTCTCCGGTAGAAGCATCTTTTGCAAACATTGGGCATATTGGGATGAGGCTATATGCCTATGGGAAATTGTTTTCCACCATTAACTTCAAATTTCTCAAGTCCATCTTATAGGAAAATACTTAACCAAAATCCCCTTTATTCAAATCCAACTAACTCAAATCTAAATTTGATATCATTGGGAACTATATCACAATTATCCCAATCTTCTCAAAATTAACCCAATTCATTTTAACCTACAGGGAAGAAAATGCATGTCATCAACATTGATGTAGATGAAATCACAAAAAACCCATATATCATTTTTCAACAAAAATATGCTCCAGAATTTTTCAAAGCCTATTATCCTGCATCAGGATGTCCAACCAAACCCAGTTTGGTCCATGCAATTTTTTTTTTCATTTCATAAAAATGCATGGGAAGAAGACATTGCTACTATTATACATAATCAAAAAGAAGTATGGATTCCAATAGTTGATGATTATCGTCTTATAAAATTTTTAAAAATTGTTATCATCAAGTTCCTGCTATCAGGGATTGGGGAATAACAACATCAGCTGTCAGATTAATCTCTTCAAATTTTAATAATAAAGAATATAATTTTACATACTATGATTTAATTCCTTCTTTTCATAATACATTTTTCTTTCAAAATGATGATTACAAACATACTTGGTGGATCCGTGTAGAACCATCAATTCTTGAAAAGAAAAAAGATTTACCAATGTGGTTACTAGTTCCAAAATTTCTCGATGCCTATAGAATTCTTTCTAAAATACATCCAAGATGGATTACAGAGATTCAAAGAAATTTATGCAAAGGAGTTTCCACCTGAGGATATTCCTAAAAGAGATTTCTGTCATTTTCTGATTCTATTCAACATACCATGGTGTGTATTTTGGAGATTAGAAACGAATTTTGTCCAACATCTGAATTACCGCAAATAAGGAGAATATTTGAATGCAAGTGGTGGGTAAATTGTGCCCAGTAGATTTTAGTCCACTTGGGTTAAAATCCCAAATTCCTTAGCAAATACAGTCAAAACAAGATGAAGCATCTTCCTCTACACCCGCATCACAAAATTACAATTGGAAACGACAAACATGAATGATTTTATTGCAGCCATGGTCCAGCAGCAAATTGAAGCCTTTAATGTTGCCAGAAAATAAAATTCATTGATCATAAAAGATGATAAGCAAATGAAAATTTCTGAAAATTTTTTGAACAAACAAAAAATATTAATCAGAATAATTCAAAAGAAAAAGAAAAAAAACAAATTCAATTCTCCCAGAATTCATTTCATTTGCTCTAAGAATCACAAGATCCAAATGAACAAGAAATAATTGATATAAAAAAATTGCTCAGAAAAGCAGAAGAATTAATAAATATTACAAAAATTCAAGCAAAAACTTTGGAAATCTCAGCAAAGAAAAAATTATTTTCAGATGAAGAAATGGGGACAAGCTCGGAAGCATCTTCTGATTCTTCAAAACCTCAAGCTGCAAAGAAAAAAGGAAAAGGCAAAAAGAAAAAATGATGTCAGCATCTGCATCAGCAATAATATGTCATCAAACAAATAATTGTAATAGTTTGTAATAGTTACATCTCAAATTTCTTTATAAATAGCATTGTACTCTAAAAGAGAAAACCACCGGTTCTTAGAACCTCTCCTTCTCTACTCTTTGTAAATTTTCTCTCTCTAATAAAATTACTTTCTTCCTTTCAAACTTATCTTGTTCACAAGTTCAACTCTCAAGACTTGACATCACTTGACTTCAAAACAAGTTTCAAGTCCTTGTATTTAATAATTTTTATATCCTGGGATAATTTTTGGTATCAAGTTTGTTTATCCCAAAAATTATTCCAGAATATAAAAATTATTAAATACAAGGACTTGAAACTTGTTTTGAAGTCAATTTTGTTTTTGATGTCAAGTCTTGAGAGTTGAGCTTGTGAACAAGATAAGCTTGAAAGGAAGAAAGTAATTTTATTAGAGAGAGAAAATTTACAACAGAGTAGAGGAAATGAGAGGTTCTAAGAACTGGTGGTTTCCTCTTTTAGAGTACAATGCTATTTATAGAGAAATTTGGAATAACTATTACAAACTCACCCTCTATTACAATTATTTGTTTGATGACATTATTGCTGATGCAGATGCTGACATCATTTTTTCTTTTTGCCTTTTCCTTTTTTCTTTGCTGCTTGAGGTTTTGAAGAGCCAGAAGATGCTTCCGAGCCTGTCCCCATTTTTTCATCTGAAAACATTTTTTTCTTTGCAGAGATTTCCAAAGTTTTCCCTTAATTTTTTGCAATATTTGTTAATTCTTCTGCTTTTCTGAGCAATTCTTTTATATCAATTATTTCTTGTTCATTTGGATCTTGTGATTCTTGGAGCAAATGAAATGAATTCTGGGAGCATTGAATTTGTTCTTTTTCTTTTTCTTTTGAATTATTCTGATTATTATTTTTTGTTTTGTTCAGAATTTCTTCAGAAATTTTCATTTCCTTCTCATCTTTTATGATCAATGAATTTTGTTTTCTGGCAGCGTTAAAGGCTTCAATTTGCAGCTGGACATGGCTACAATAAAATCATTCATGTTTGTCATTTCCAATTGTGATGCGAGTGTAGAGGAAGATCTGCTTCATCTTGTTTTGACTGTATTTGCTGAGAAATTTGGAATTTTAATCCAAGTGGACTAAAATCTATCGGTGGACATTTTACCCACCACTTGCATTCAAATATTCTCCTTATTTGCGGTAATCCAGATGTTTGACAAAATCCCGTTTCTAATCTCCAAAATATACACCATGGTATGTTGAATAGAATCAAAAAATGACAGAGATCTCTTTTAGGAAGATCTTCAGGTGGAAACTCCTTTGAATAGATTTCTTTGAATCTCTGGAATCCATCTTAGATGTATTTTGGAAAGAATTCTATAGGCATCAAGAAATTTTGGAACCAGTAGTAAAACTACATTGGTAAATCTTTTTTCTTTTCAAGAATTGATGGTTCCAAACAAATCCACCAAGTACGTTTGTAATCATCATTTTGAAAGAAAAATGTATTATGAAAAGAAGAAATTAAATCATAGTATGTAAAATTATATTCTTTATTATTAAAATTTGAAGAGAATCTGACAGCTGATGTTCTAGATCGATGTTATTTCCCAATCCCTGATAGCAGGAACTTGATGAATAACAATTTTTAAAAATTTTATAAGACGATAATCATCAACTGTTGGAATCCATACTTCTTTTTGATTATGTATAATAGTAGCAATGTCTTTGCCATTCACTTTTAAGAAATGAAAAAAAAATTGCATGGACCAGACTGGGTTTGGTTGGACATCCTGATGCAGGATAATATAGGTTCTGAAAAAGTCTGGAGCATACTTTTGTTGAAAAATGATATATGGGTTTTTTGTGATTTCATCTACATCAATGTTGATGACATGCATTTTCTTCCCTGTAGGTTAAAATGAATTGGGTTAATTTTGAGAAGATTGGGATAATTGTGATATAGTTCCCAATGATATCAAATTTGGATTTGAATTAGTTGGATTTGAATAAAGGGGATTTTGGTTAAGTATTTTCCTATAAGAGCGACTTGAGAAATTTGAAGTTAATGGTGGAAAACTATTTCTCATAGGCGTATAGCCCATCCCAATTCATGCCCAATGTTTGCAGAAGATGCTCCTGCTGGAGAAGATGCTCCTCCATAAATATTATGTATATTTAGATGAGGTCTTGGAGAGGAAGATGCTCATCTACCTCTTGTTCCAGAAGAAGATGTTCATCCTCGTCCTCTAGATAAATTCATTACTGCAATAATTAAATTGACAATTCATATAATTGTTTTATTCTTAAATGATAGGCTTTTGTGAAATATTCAATTTCCCTTTGTTCTTCATTATATATATTGATTTTTTTGTTGTAATATAGCAGATATCCATAATGGAACTTTTTCTAATTTATAACATAATTTATATTCTAAATCTATTATTTCTGTTCTTATTTTTTCTTTCCTATTTTTTGCTACAATTATTCTAGATTTAAAATAATCCTTACTCCTAATTAAATTAATTTTATATGTTTCATAATTTTGGTAATATAGATTTTGTATAGGAAATTCTAAATTTCTATAGTCTAGTATAGGAAGTTTTTCTTTATATGTTAATAAGTTAATTAATTCACATCATTTTTTATTGATTTTATCTTTTATAAATGGATATTTCTTTTCTACTTTTATTATAATCTCATTTTTACTATTAGATGAGCTAGTTTCATAGGTCATCAGACTTCTTTAAATGAACCTGCAATAAATTTTCTGGTTAAAAAATCAGGAAGAGAATTATATTCTCCTTTAATATATTCAATATCAAAATAAAAAATAGATAAAATAGATTTCCATCTTACAAATAATTGTTTTGATGCAATATTTTTAACATCTTTTTATAAAACTTGTTTTGCTGCGGAACAAACTATTTTTAGAAGAAATTTTTAATTTAGCAGATCATCTTGAAATTTTGTAACACATAAAACTATACTTAATATTTCTTTTTTAATTGTAGCATAATTCTGTTGTGCTTTATTCCAAACACCTGATGTATATCTCACTAATTCTTCTTTGTTGGTATGAGGATTTAATTGCTTTAGTATCTCTCCATAACCTATTTCAGAAGCATCAGTTTCAACTATTCACTTAAACTATGTATGATTTGCCAGATTTAAGAGTGGTAAATGTTTTACCTTTTGTTTTATGTGCTTAACCACTTCTGTATGTTTGTCAGTCCAAACTGGGGGATTTTTTCTTATCTCTCATGTAATAGTTTACAATCTTGTGCTAAATATTGATAATATTCACCAATATAATTTAAGCCACGTAAAAATCTTTATAATTGAGTTTATCTTTAATTTCATTTGAAAATTTATCAGCAAATTCTATAGATCTTTATCTATAGGTGTAATATAACCTTTATCTAAATCACATCCTAAATATCTAATATGTGTTTGAAATAAAATTATCTTTTTTGCTGATACTACTATACCATTTTTTAATGCAATACTAATAAAAATATTTATATGTTTAAAATGTTGATCTATGTTTTCAGAGAATATTAAGATATCATCAATATATACTATAATAAATGGGTATGGGGAAAATATCTCATTCATTATATTTTGAAATTCAGATGGTACATTTTTTATCTTCCCAAAAGGCATAACATTCCATTCATAATGTCCAAATGGAACTGTAAATGCAGTCTTGTATCAATCTTCTACTACAATTTGTATTTGCCAGAAACCTGATTTTAAATGAAAATTTGAATATATTTGAGAATCTATTGTTCTATTTAAAAGATATTTTTATTAGGAATGTGATACCTAATCCATTGTAAAACTTTATTTAAAAGTTTATAATTTATAACTAATCTAGTTGTTCCTCTTTCGATTTCTGAATTTTTTCTATTTCCCAATTTCTGCAAATAATCCTCTTAAATATAGACACACTTATGCAGACTTTTTAAATGAAATAAAACTTGTTGATATCAAAGATAGTAAGATTGGATGGCGTCCTACTATCCAAGATCATCATTTCACAATGTCTAAAATGTTTATAAAAATTGTCCCAAATGCAGATAAATGGAGTGAACATCCTTCTATGTTTTCTCTTTCAGATCTTTTTTCAACAATTCCAATTATCATTTCAATTATTGGGATTGATTGTATGACTGCATTCACCAACGTACTTTTTTATAATACTTCTGAATTTAATCATACTTGGTGGATTAGAATGGAACCCTCTATCCTAGAAAATAAATCTTTCTTACCTATGTGGTTTTACTGATGGTTCCAATCTTTTGGTATTCCAGAGAAATTCCTTCCTAATGACCTCCAAATTTTGTTCAAACAATTCAAAAAGGTATTTTGTAATGATTTTATTGATCCTGATATTCCTGGAAGACCTTTATTAGACTTCCTAGCCAAATTCAATATTCCTTGGTTATTCTCCTGGAAACTAGAATCTAGAATTGCCACTGGATGTTTGATTCCTCAAATTCGTAGAATTTTTGAAAACAAATGGTGGCCTAAATATGAGTACAATTGTTCTCAAATTGAGCAATCTCTTCTCCTTGAAGAAAAGAAAAGAATCGCAAAACTACAAGATCAGCAGAAGGAGAGAGAAAAAGAGGACCTCCAAATTTTGTTCAAACAATTCAAAAAGGTATGTATTTCTAATGATTTTATTGATCCTGATATTCCTGGAAGACCTTTATTACACTTCCTAGCCAAATTCAATATTCATTAGTTATTCTCCTGAAACTAGAATCTGGACTTGCCACTGGATGTCTGATTTATCAAATTCGTAGAATTTTTGAAAACAAATGGTGGCCTAAATGCGAGTACAATTGTTCTCAAATTGAGCAATCTCTTCTCCTTGAAGAAAATAAAAGAATCGTAAAACTAAAAGATCAGCGGAAGGAAAGAGAAAAAGAGGCCCTTATTTTTCAAAAATTCAAAAAATTAAAAGAAGAAGAAAGAAAGATCTGGAACAAACCTTGAACCAGACTTAGCAAAATTCATACCCAATTTGAATATATTTGAAGATTTTATTTTGAGAATGTGCTTGTAGTGGAAGAATCTTGAGTTTTGGTCTCATTCTTTGAGCCATTTCATACCCAATTTTTGCCTTAAAAAACATTCTTCTTCGGCAAGGCATTTGACATGGAGAGCTTGTGCAGAATGGGCGAGTACAATTTGGTAGGGCTGAATCGGCAGGAGCAAGCAGGTATTTTCACACTGTTTGACATATTGCTCAGCATTTCGCACCTTGTCGAAAATGTTACCTAAGATGGTTTGTCTCTAATTTCGTAATTCTGCTTTAATCTTTTGAGCTTTGTGGCAAAATTTCCAAGCAGGCTACCCAAACAATCTAGTTGCCAATTATTTTCTACAATCTGCATGAAGTTTGGGTGGTTAGTCCATGCATTTAGAAACCTGAACTATTTTGTCCTTGTCATCACTCCATTTGATGTTTTGGGGAGTAGCGGAGAGCGGTCCGAACATGTTTTAGGAAAATGTTCCGCCGTTATTTGTTGAAAGGCTGAAAGGAATGCGTGATTGCAAACATATCTATCAAGTCTCTTCCATAAAACCATGTTTTATGCAATGTTCATCAGTCCGCAGTCGAGAAGGCAATCGTTCAAGTCCTTTAAGGTTTCAAGGTCCAAGGATGAAGAATCTCTGATTATATTCATCTGATGTGGAGATTACGTTGAAGTCTCCTGCCACCAGCCACGGGTTAGAGGATTGCACAGCACGTAGCTCTTGCCATAGGCTTCTCCTCTCGTATTTAATGCTCTTTGCATAAATGAGAGTGGCGAGTACATCATTTTGAAGTAGGCTAGAAGAAATGGAAACATGCATGAGCTGGTCCAAGTTTGCCAACATTGAGATGACATAAACTTTATTCCAGAGTAGCCAAATCATTCTATTAGGGTTGGACATGCAACTGACAAACCCTAATCTACGAGCCAAAAAAAGGATCCTTTCTTTGTCTACCTTAGGTTCTAACAAAGCAAGGATTTTTGTTTTGTGTTCCTTCATCAACAGTTTTATTCTTCGAATTGAGGGTTTGTTTTTCAACCCTCTATGTTCCACACTCAGAAACAATCCATATTAATTAGGAGAAGGAATGTCACGCCCCAAAAACGGGACCGTAACACGCCGCGCTAATGGCACACCGGTCCAAAGACCGCAAGGCACAAACGAACAGAGCAACAAACTTAACCACAATGTAATAGAACCATCAAACCATTTCTTAACTATAAAACCGAAATTTCATTTTACACAAAAATACGAATTACAAAATTTCTTCTTAGTACAAAAGATGCTACAACGAAAATAAAGTTCATCAATACAAAACTTATCTAATACACTACCCCTCTCCAAACAAAAGAGAAGCTTGGAAGATTATCCTACAGAGTCCTACCAATGGGGTAATATCTGGATGTCCTACCAGTAGTCCTACAGTACTTGTGTGTCTAAAATGTATCATGCCATTAAAACGTCAGGCATGTCCAAAACATAGCCAAAAAGATCCAAACATTACAAAACATCGTATGCTTTTCCAAAACATAGCCAAAAAGATCCAATCATTTCAAAATATAGTATGCTATAAGATAGCTAACAAATCCAAGTATCTAAATAGCTTGGTCCCGATTTCATATGTAATAATTCCAAAACATTGTAAAAGTGCAGTTCCAAACATCATACACATTTTAAAATCCATCCAAACATATTTCGAAAGTCGTTAAACAAAATACAAGTGGAAGAGAATCTATGTTACCCACAAATCCATCCAAACATATTTCGAAAGTCGTTAAACAAAATACAAGTGGAAGAGGGTCTATGTTACCCACCTTTCATATGTAATAGTTCCAAAACTTGGTAAAAGTACAGTTCCAAACATCATACACATTTTAAAATCTCATCCAAACATATTTATAAGTCGTTAAACAAAATACAAGTGGAAGAGGGTCTATGTTACCCACAAATCCATCCAAACATATTTCGAAAGTTGTTAAACAAAGTGCAAGTGGAAGAGAATCTATGTTACCCACAAATCCATCCAAACATATTTCGAAAGTCGTTAAACAAAATACAAGTGGAAGAGGGTCTATGTTACCCACCTATCAAAGCAAAATGTTCTATATACTGCACAAATGATCACTGAACGCGATCGCCGGCGGTAGGTGGCGTGGTACCTAAAACAGATATAAGAGGACTCTTAGAAGAGATGTAGAAGTTAAAGAATGAGTCCCTAAGCGAAAACGACGCGAAAGATAGAAAACGACACCAACAGTTCTTTGGTAAAAAATGGCTCCTGTCTCTTATACTGACCATCTTCGATGTGTGTAAGAGACAGAGAGAGAAAATGGATCTACCACTGCTTGGTAGAGCATATGACAGTTTAGAAAAGGAGATAAAAGCTCAGTTTTCCAGAAAAACCGAAAAACTTCGCCTCTCCCTAGGCTATAAGTAGGTTATCCTCCCTGCCAACAAAATCCAATTCCAAGGTATTCAAGGGACCTTGGTTACAACCCAACTCAAAACAACATATTCAACCAACCAACAAAATCCAATTCCAAGGTATTCAAGGGACCCTGGTTACAACCCAACTCAAAACAACATATTCAACCAACCAACAAAATCCATAAACGGAAAGATTCACCGGAGCAATAGCCGGGACTATATCAATAACATTCCACAACAATTCATACCCCATAACCACTACAATTAACTCTATTACAACATTAGAGCAACAACCTATGGGTGGAATTCCTCTTTACTACCAAACTGAAATTTTTACCGATTAGCCACACGCATGATTCAAACATGCTTCCTATCCATCCTACTACCAAGGAAACACTTAAAACCATCAAAAGATCATTAAAGATCCTTCAAACATAACCAATTATCCAAATTATCCTAGTTGCGTCATACTTCCGCTTACTTACAAAATGAAGGGAAATCAATTCCACTTGGTTTCAAGTCTCAATTCCTATCCAAACTAACCTTAAAACACTCTTAAAACATCATTACAAGCATAGACATAAGCATTCATAGCATAACATTCTAGGCTCATATGGAAGACAAAACCCTAACTCATAATCTTAAAATTTGTAATCTAACCATGGAAAGTTGTTAAAAATCAACCCCAATCACATCGTTCCCAACCTCCAAAACACTAAAAACAACCCAAAACATACATAAATCACAACTTATAAGGCTGCAAAGAGGGTTTTCTCAGCCATAAATAATCCTACAAAACTTGAAATTAAAGCTTAAATCATAAAGCCCATAAGCCATAAATGCTAAAATACATAAAATCTTACCTTCCAAGTGATTTCTACTTGAAATCCAAGAAAATTTTTGAGGGAAAAATGGAGGAGAAGAGTCGGCCAGCAGCAAGGAAGAAATGAGGAAAAATAAAGCAAGAAGAAGGCTTAAAAAGAAATTCCAAAGTTGACCCAAATAGTGCCAAATTGACCAAATAGTCTCCAAGTTGACTATTTGACCCAAAAACTAATTTTTTGCTACTAACTTAACATTTTTTTCTGAATAATCAGCCATCATACAACACTTACACACCACAATGCACTAATTACACTTAGTCCAATATGTGTATAAGAGAACCCCCGGATCGAAAGTTTTGTATCTGTCTCTTATACAAAAAACGAATAAGTTGAAGTACTTTATGACTAAAAATAATTTGAAAAATATTTTAAACCAGTTAAAATCAAAGAACAAGGCTATTAAAATACTGGGTTTCACATTCTACCCCCCTTAAACAAAGTTTCGTCCTCGAAACTTACGAAATCACGAAGCAAACAAAGCTGGATACTTCGATCTCATGAGGCTCTCAAGCTCCCAGGTAGCTTCTCGCTCAGAATGATTAGACCATAAAACCTTCACGTAGGGGATAACTTTATTCCTCAATGTCTTATCTTGTCGATCCAAGATCCTCAATTGATAATATCCGGACCGCAAATCAATCTTAGAGAATTACCCCGCAACCTTAAGCTGATCAAACAAGTCATCAATCCGTGGCAAAGGGTATTTATTCTTCACAGATACGGTGATTTTTCGTGGATTCTCCACCGCGTTAGCAGCTTTTAGATTTTCCCCAGACCTGTCTCTTATACACATCTAGACGAAACTCCTAACCACTAGGATATCCTCAATGCCTGGCTCTACTTTATCAGAGTCTATCACATAAGCCAAATAGCTTTCACAACCCCTATCTAAGGCCTTAAACGCCTTCACTACTGATATAATCGGAATCCTACTCTTGGGCTTCTTTTCATTCCCACGAAAAATCACCGTATCTAAACCAGACATCTGAAATATCACATACCTCTCTTTACAATCAATCGTCGCACCATTAGCCGCCAACCAATCCATACCCAAAATCAAATCAAAGTTGGTCATCGGTAACTGAATAAGGTCAGCCTCAAACTTCCTATCACAAAACTCTAACCGACAACCTTCCAAAACAAACCTAGACTCCATAACCTTCCCGTCCAAAATAAAATTTCTCAAACATAACCAACTTAGTCTTCCCAAGCTAACAAAAGGTCCAAACACTATGGTCCACCAATAATTATACTCTATATTGTTCTCTCTCTTCGATTACATGATATTCACATTCCACGTGTGGTGTAAGTAATGCCCATTGCCCTAGGTTACAATGATACAATCTTCCATCTTCCACATCTTTGAAACTCATTTCTACAAGCTTTTCAAAATCATACCACTTGAACTTGCACATGAACAATTTTAGCATACATAGTGTGAATAAGTAAATTCTCCAAAAACATCCCTCCTAGTTGAAATCAAACCATTAACACTCAAAGAGGCTAAACCCAACTCTCCATCAATTATATAACCTAAAAATGACATAATAGATTCCACAACAACGATAAGTGCTTTAAAATGTTCTATCTTTATTTCAGACAACCCCCGAAACTGCAAAAGACAGATAAGTACTCACAAGCCTGTACTTAGGCTTAGACAGGCTCAGGCTGAGGGTCCTGCTATGCCGAGCCTCTACCGCGACCTCTAGAACCAAAACGCGTCCTAGGCGGCATACTAGCTGATAAGAGTCAAAGACGGAATCATGAGCAAAGAATAACTCTTCAAGATTCAACAAAAGAGGTACAGACAAAAATTACATAAGCAAGGACCTCTCAAAAACCTCCCCAAAACAAGTCAATCAATAACTCCAGGTCAAAGAATTCCACAGATCCTGTAATGCCGCGAACAAAACAGAATCTATATAATTCTAAGCCCGAGCACATCGATTTAAACCTCGAAAGACTCATCGAATGCTTATTACTAGACTTAGGATTCAAACCTATGCTCTGATTCAAACCTATGCTCTGAATCAAACCTATGCTCTGATACCACTAAATCACGCCCCAAAAACGGGACCGTAACACGCCGCGCTAATGGCACACCGGTCCAAAGCGCAAGGCACAAACGAACAGAGCAACAAACTTAACCACAATGTAATAGAACCATCAAACCATTTCTTAACTATAAAACCGAATATTTCATTTTACACAAAAATACGAATTACAAAATTTCTTCTTAGTACAAAAGATGCTACAACGAAAATAAAGTTCATCAATACAAAACTTATCTAATACACTACCCCTCTCCAAGGGACTGTCTCTTATACACATCTAGATGTGTATCCGCAGAGTCCTACCAGAATGTGGAGTCCAGGGAAAATCTAAAAGCCGCTAACGCGATGGAGAATCCAAAACGAGCACCTAATCTGAAAAATTATATCATATCACGTGGGGTGAGCATAACTAGCTCAGTGGATATCATAAAAGCTCTTCAAATGGGGCCAAGTGTTTCGATACAAAGAAAACATAAAGATAATAACATTTGCGAAAACCATAGTCATAAAGCAGTTTCTAAAATGTCTCATGCCATTTAAACGTCAATAAACCATAATCATAAGTAGTTTCTAAAATGTATCATGCCATTAAAACGTCAGGCATGTCCAAAACATAGCCAAAAAGATCCAAACATTACAAAACATCGTATGCTTTTCCAAAACATAGCCAAAAAGATCCAATCATTTCAAAATATAGTATGCTAAAGCATAGCTAACAAATCCAAGTACAGTTTCAATCCGGAATTTAATAAAATAGCATGAGTATCTTATGTTTATTTAGCATGAGTATCTTTTAGGCTCCAAGGTATA
This sequence comes from Cinchona pubescens, assembly GCA_025175665.1. Lineage (NCBI taxonomy): Eukaryota > Viridiplantae > Streptophyta > Magnoliopsida > Gentianales > Rubiaceae > Cinchona > Cinchona pubescens. The sequence goes on along the minus strand of JANKKI010000329.1, from coordinate 697,234 downwards.
ACCTACAGTACTAGCCAGATCTAGTAATCTACCACACCTACTAGTCTCTTTGGGAGTGTATGTTTTGGACTGGAGCATACGATGTTTTGTAATGTTTGGATACATTTTAGTCACCATGGCGTCCCATGGATGACTATAGAATCGATTCTCCACAAATCAAACATTTCCAATCACATCCAAAATTATATACGTCGGTCACCTATGAGCCAAAACAGTCATAAAATGCTTTCATATCAAAAGAGTTTACAAACATATCATTTGATTAACATAAAATAGCTTGGTCCCGATTTCATATGTAATAATTCCAAAACATTGTAAAAGTGCAGTTCCAAACATCATACACATTTTAAAATCCATCCAAACATATTTCGAAAGTCGTTAAACAAAATACAAGTGGAAGAGAATCTATGTTACCCACAAATCCATCCAAACATATTTCGAAAGTCGTTAAACAAAATACAAGTGGAAGCTCTTAGGGTCTATGTTACCCACCTTTCATATGTAATAGTTCCAAAACTTGGTAAAAGTACAGTTCCAAACATCATACACATTTTAAAATCCATCCAAACATATTTCGAAAGTCGTTAAACAAAATAAAAGTGGAAGAGGGTCTATGTTACCCACAAATCCATCCAAACATATTTTGAAAGTTGTTAAACAAAGTGCAAGTGGAAGAGAATCTATGTTACCCACAAATCCATCCAAACATATTTCGAAAGTCGTTAAACAAAATACAAGTGGAAGAGGGTCTATGTTACCCACCTATCAAAGCAAAAACTGCACAAATGATCACTGAACGCGATCGCGGACAGTATGGTGGTCATTGAAGGGGTTACTATCAAACCACAACATATTATCACGAACATTTGTTCATTTTTTTTAAAACTCGTGACGCGAAACGATAGAAAACGACACCAACAGCTCTTTGGTCAAAAATGACCTTATCACAATTTCTGACCAACTTCGACAAGCTAAAACCCCAGTCAAAACACTTAGTTAACCCCTCAAATTCGTATTACAGCTAGATTAGGAGATAATAAGCTCAGTTTTCCAGAAAAACCGAAAAAAATTTCGCCTCTCCTAGGCTATAAGTAGGTTATCCTCCCTGCCAACAAAATCCAATTCCAAGGTATTCAAGGGACCTTGGTTACAACCCAACTCAAAACAACATATTCAACCAACCAACAAAATCCAATTCCAAGGTATTCAAGGGACCTTGGTTACAACCCAACTCAAAACAACATATTCAACCAACCAACAAAATCCATAAACGGAAAGATTCACCGGAGCAATAGCCGGGACTATATCAATAACATTCCACAACAATTCATACCCCATAACCACTACAATTAACTCTATTACAACATTAGAGCAACAACCTATGGGTGGAATTCCTCTTTACTACCAAACTGAAATTTTTACCGATTAGCCACACGCATGATTCAAACATGCTTCCTATCCATCCTACTACCAAGGATAAGCCAACACTTAAAACCATCAAAAGATCATTAAAGATCCTTCAAACATAACCAATTATCCAAATTATCCTAGTTGCGTCATACTTCCGCTTACTTACAAAATGAAGGGAAATCAATTCCACTTGGTTTCAAGTCTCAATTCCTATCCAAACTAACCTTAAAACACTCTTAAAACATCATTACAAGCATAGACATAAGCATTCATAGCATAACATTCTAGGCTCATATGGAAGACAAAACCCTAACTCATAATCTTAAAATTTGTAATCTAACCATGGAAAGTTGTTAAAAATCAACCCCAATCACTTCCCAACCTCCAAAACACTAAAAACAACCCAAAACATACATAAATCACAACTTATAAGGCTGCAAAGAGGGTTTTCTCAGCCATAAATAATCCTACAAAACTTGAAATTAAAGCTTAAATCATAAAGCCCATAAGCCATAAATGCTAAAATACATAAAATCTTACCTTCCAAGTGATTTCTACTTGAAATCCAAGAAATATTTTGAGGGAAAAATAGCCAGAAGAGTCGGCCAGCAGCAAGGAAGAAATGATAAAAATAAAGCAAGAATAAGGCATATAAAAGAAATGTATAAGAGACAGGGACCAGTGTGCCATTAGCGCGGCGTGTTACGGTCCCGTTTTTGGGGCGTGACATTAATTTTTTGCTACTAACTTATCATAGCTTCTCTTTTGCTGTCTCTACAGTACAGGAGCTTGGCCCTAAGAGACTAAGTGTAATTAGTCCAATATTTGACCCGTTAACCCCGGCATCGAAATCGCGTAAACCGAAAAATTTGCCGAATTGAAAAACGAATAAGTTGAAGTACTTTATGACTAAAAATAATTTGAAAAACATTTTAAACCAGTTAAAATCAAAGAACAAGGCTATTAAAATACTGGGTTTCACAAGGAATGTGGCTTGGACAACCTCGTTCTCATTCGACACATGTTGTAGGTTCTTTTCCTTATGCTATTTTTCTTTGGGGTAGACCTATTTCCTCAAAGATTGTTCACCCATTTTCTCAAGTTTTTGTAGTGGAGAGGCTGCTGCAGCTCGTGGGAAGTCATTGTCTGAAAAGTAGCAAGGTAGTTCCTCCATTATTCGGACATTTGCATGGGCTAAGTCATCTTTGGTAGAAGTTTGAGTTGGCTTGTCGTGAGGCACACTTGAGGGATTCGGTTGCTTCTTTGAATGAGTCAAATCAATTTGATTTAAATGTGCTAGCTCCAAGTCTGTTTCTATCAAGTTTGAATTCGTCAACCCACTTTCCAAGGGATTAGGATTTTGACTTTTCTGGTTTGTTGGAGGAATTGTGACCGCCCCACCAGCCAAGGAATTCTAAATTTGAATCTCCTAGTTTGTTGGAGGTGTTGTAACCGCATTGAGGGGCTGAGAAGCTACTGGCTTCTCCACCAGATTGATGGCCACCTTCTCCCACCCCTAACCTTAGTCAAAATGGGAGAGTTGCTAAAAGGTCCACTTCTATGCAAAATTTGGCGATGTTGGTCTACTTCCTCCGGCGTGTGAACTTTTTCCTGGCCATGTCAAGTTTTAATGGAGATCCAACAGCTTGTGCATAGCTAAAGACCTTTTGTTTAGTGAAAAAGACAGCCTGAAGACCTTCAAAAGTGATCCATATAGGGACAATTGAGGGCTCTTTGTCTGATGTAAAAAAGGATGCCACGCGCATGTAATGACCATTAACCAACTGAGAATGTGCTTGTAGTCGAGAAAGCCAATTGTGTACTTGCCCTTGAAGTCAATTGTTTGGAAGTTCTTTCTCACCGTTTCCATGTCAGGCTTACCTCGTGGAAAGCTCCCCACTAGTGTATAACGGAATGGAGCTACCAACTAAGATAATTTTCTTCAGTAAAGAAAACCAATTAATATACAGAAATTAAAACCATAAAATAAAATACTTACCAATTTATTGCAGTACTTCCAAGCTTACAATTATAGCACTCCTAGTTTACAGTAGTTTTCAATACAACTACAAAGATAAAAACTGAAGTTTGAAATTCTTGCTAAAAAAGACTCTGCCTTCCCTAACAAATGAAGGCTTCTATTTATATAATTTATACTCGGACTTGAAGATTTTATTTTGAAGTCCGCACAGTAGCACAGATTTGAAAACACCTATTTGGAATTCGTAAAGTGGACCACAATTATTTTGAGTGGGTCCTCAATAGTACAATTATTTTTGGTTTTTCCCCACCAGTGTATAACAGAATGGAGCTGCCAACTAAGATAATTTTCTTCAGTAAAGAAAACCAATTAATATACATAAATTAAAACCATAAAATAAAATACTTACCAATTTATTGCAGTACTTCCAAGCTTACAATTATAGCACTCCTAGTTTACAGTAGTCTTCAATACAACTACGAAGATAAAAACTGAAGTTTAAAATTCTTGCTAAAAAAGACTCTGCCTTCCCTAACAAATGAAGGCTTCTATTTATATAATTTATACTCTTTCTTGAAGATTTTATTTTGAAGTCCGCACAGTAGCACAGATTTGAAAACACCTATTTGGAGAGGAATCCGTAAAGTGGACCACAATTATTTTGAGTGGGGTCCTCAATAGTACAATTATTTTTGGTTTTTTCCCTTTTTTGATTTTTGAGAGTTTTGTGATCCTGATTGAGAACTCATCTCATCATCAGAGAAAAGTTTCTTTGCAATTTCTGTTTGTGTCTTTGCTTGAGTGATCAGAGTTTCCAATTCATAGGTCATTTTCTAAATCATCTCATGAATACCCAGATATTTATACATATCTTCGTTCATGTTGGGGTCTTCATCTTCATCAAAATCCATTAGTGAGAATGATGGTTCATATTTGTTGCTGATCTAGATTTTCTCTTCTTCAAATTTTTCTTTTCCGTTGGAAGAGGATCCTTGCAAAGCATCAATTTGTTCGGAAACATCTTTTCTTATATGTTCCCTGAACTAATAATATTGAAAGATTGATTACAAGAGGAGGAAATGACTGAAAGAAGAGACTAAAAGAAATCCTTCAGCTGCTGTTAAAGAGGCTGTAGTTTTTTCAAACATATTGAGATGGAACTAATCCTTCTTTCAGTCATTCCCTCCTCTTGTAATCAATCTTTTAAAATACATAGTCCTTACAGAATAGGGCTAATCAATTTATATACTAAAATTCATCATAGTAGTTTAATACCAACAAACAACCAGGATAATTAAAAACTGAATTTAAAAAGCATAAAGAGAGAAACTTACAAATTTATTGAAGACCAAGCTTTAATTTACAAGGGAGGAAGAAAAGATTATTATAGAAAGCAGGAAGTAGAAAGACTAAAATATTACAAGTGGAGAGAGGAAGAGAGAAGAAAGTTCTGTGTTTTCAAAAACTCTGCCTTCCCTAACATTTGAAGGCTCTATTTATAATAGGAAATCGGATTTCAAATTTTCTTTTGGGGTCCGCACAGTGATTCGGATTTCAAATTTTCTTTTGGAGTTCGCACAGTGATTCAGATTTCAAATTTTCTTTTGGAGTCCGCACATTTTTCAAAGAATCACTATTTTTGGTTTTTTCCCTTTTTTGATCTCTGAGAGCTTTGAGATCCAGATTGAGAACTGATTTCATCATCAGAAAAAAGTTTTTAGCAACTTCAGTCTGAGATTTTGCTCGAGTAATCAGATTCTCCAATTCATGAGACTTTTGTTCAATCATCTCATGAATTCCCAAATATTTATCCATATCCTCATTCATATACACATCTAGATGTGTATAATTGAAAGATAGAAAAAAAAGGATGGTTCAAATTTGTTACTAATCTTGAACCTTTCAAAATCTGTTTCTTTAGAAGAGGAATAAGAGCAATGCATCAATCTGATTTGAGACTTCTTTCATGATTTGTTCTCGAAATTTTTCTATGTCTGGCAATGGATTTTCTATGCCCTTTCCTTTTTCTTCTTTTGACTTTCTGCTTTTTTGGAAAATAAGGGCCTCTGTTTCCCTTTCCTTTTGCTGATCTTGAAGTTTTGTAATTGTGCGCTTTTCTTCAAGAAGAAGAGATTGTTCGATTTGAGTACAATTGTATTCGCACTTGGGACAGATTACCCACCATTTATTTTCAGAATTCTTCTAATTTGGGGAATCATACAACCGGTAGCAATTCCTGATTCTAATTTCCAAGAGAATAGCCAAGGAATATTGAATTTGGCTAAAAAGTGTAACAAAGGTCTTCCAGGAATGTCAGGGTTAATGAAATCATTAGAAAAGACCTTTTTGAATTGTTTGAATAAGATTTGGAGATCATTTGGAAGAAATTTTTCAGGGATGCCAAAAGATTGAAACCATCTGTAAAACCACATAGGTAAAAAGTTTTATTATCAAGAATAGATGGTTCCATCCTGATCCACCAAGTGTGATTAAAATTAGGAGTATTATAGTAAAGTACATTGGTGAATGCAAACATACAATCCCAGTAATTAAAATGATAATTAGAATTGTTGAAAAAGGATCTGAAAGAGAATACATCAGAAGGATGTTCGCTTCATTCATCTGGTCCAGGAACAATTTTTATAAACATTTTTGACATTGTGAAATGATGATCTTGTAAAGTATAGGACGCCAACCTATTTTTCCATCTTTAATATCAACTAATTTGATGTCATTGAAAAAATCTGCATATGTGTGTCTATATTTTAAAGGATTGTTAGCAGAAATGGGAAAATAAGAACCGAATTTTTAAAAAAAAAAATATTTATTTGCTACAAGATTTACATTTAAATATAATTCTTCAATTTCAATAAAAATTACATGACATTTGACACCATTGAATTTATAAGGTTCTCTTTGAAAAGATTTTGTTTCTGGAGAAATTTCTTCATTTAAGGAGAAACCAATTTGAGAGGGGTTTGTTGGATTTGAAGTGAAACGAAAAGCAGTTTTAGATCTGGGTGAAGAACTAGGAAGAGATCCTAAAATAGTCATTCTATTTGCTGGTGATATTTCAGAATTTGGTGAAGAATGTGGCTGTTTATTTTCAATAGCTTGTAGAAAATTTAAATTTGAAGGATTTGAAGGAAGTGGGGGAATATTTTGAGAATTGGGAGAAATTTGTCCTCCTGGAGAAATTATTATTTGTCCTCCAAAATTTCTTATTTGCCCTGGAAATTGTCCTCTACCTGAATTTTGGTTGCGACCACCACGGGATCCTCTCCCGAGGAGATTCATCATAATCTGAAAACAATTTTAAGTGGAGAAAATTAATATTTTTGTTTTATTTAGAATTTCCAATCTTTTATTTTCACGAGCAATCAAATTTTTATAAATTACAAGAGTACTTTCTAAAGTATCCATAATTGCTGATTTTCCCTCAAAATCTAGAAATATTTCTCTCATTCTTTTGTCTGGTAATTTAAAACTCATGTTTCTGTATGCCTCTTCATAAATTTTTATTAATTTTGAAATTTGTGCTTGTAAAGAACTAGCACGATTTTTATAATGATTTAATATTAAATTAGTAGATTGGATTTTAGCATATAAATTGATAAGTCCTTTTCTGTAAGGACTATCTAATTTTAGTTCTCTAGGAAGCTTTGGAAACTACATCTGCAAGACTGAAGTTATTTTGTAAGAATTCTCTAAGAAGAATAGTAAGAAAATCAGGTAAAGAATTAGAATCGCCTTTAATATATTCAATATTAAAATCAAATACAGATAATATAGACTGCCATCTAGGAAAAATTTGTTTAGAAGAGATGTTTTTGATATCTTGTTCTAAAACATATTTTGCAGCACTACAATCTATTCTTAAAAGAAATTTTTGATTTAGTAAGTCTTCTTGAAATTTAGAAATACAAAGAACAATAGATAAAATTTCTTTTTTAATTGTAGAATAATTTAATTGTTCCAAAGTCCAGATTTGAATCTTACTAATTCTTCTTTATTATTTTTAGGATTAATTTGTTTTAATATGCCACCATATCCTATATTAGAAGCATCTGTCTCCACAATTTTGTACCATTTATTATTTGCTAAAGATAAACAAGGCAAATGTTTGACATTTTCTTTAATTTTCTTAACAGAATTAGTATGAATTTATGTCCAAGCAGGAGGATTCTTTTTTAATCTTTCATATAAAGGTTTACTATCTTGAATGCAATATTTTTATAATATTCAGCAATATAATTTAAACTTCCTAAAAATCTTTGTAACTGTTTTTTATCTTTTATTTCATCTGGAAATTTATTTGCAAATTCAATACTTCTTAAAATAGGAATAAGTTGTCCATTTTCTATTTCAAATCCAAGAAATCTGATTTTATGTTGGAATAATTTAATCTTTTTAGCAGAAATGACAATACCATTTTTCTTGGCTATTTTAATGAAAATATTTAAATGTTTAAAATGTTGATCTATGGAATTTGAAAATATTAATATATCATCAATATAAGTGATAATATAAGAATAGGAAGAAAATATTTCATTCATTATATTTTGAACATTCAGAAGGAGCTTTATAAGATCTTTGAACATTAAAAGAGAATGTCTCTTATATGTACTGTAATACATATCTATCTTTCTCAGCTATTTGAATTTGCCAAAATCCTGATTTTAAATCAAATTTAGAATATATATTTGATCCAACTGTTCATATTTAATAGATATTTTTTTATTAGGAATGGGATATCTTATCCATTTTAAAACTTTGTTAAGTGGTTTATAATTAATAACTAATCTAGGAATTCATCTTTCTATTTCTGAATTTTTATTTACATAAAAAGCAGTACAACTCCAGGGAGAATAAGAATTTCTTATTATTTTCTTTTCTAATAAATCATTAATTTCTTTTTTACAAAATTCAACCATATCCTTGTTCATTTGACAAGGTCTAGCTTTAGTTGGTATATTTTTCTCCACAAAATTTGTTTCATAAGGTAATTCTATAATATGTTGTTTTCTGTTCCAAAAGGTGTTGGGAACTTCATTACAAATTTCAGAAATAATTTGTTTGTTTAATTGAGAAATTTTTTCTTTTATTTTAGAAGAGTTTAATTGATCTTCTATTTTTAAATTAAATATTTCTTTATGTAGATAATTAATTTGATTTTGTTTTAATTTAATAAATAAATCTAAAGAGTTTAAATCAGAAATTTTTTCTAGGCAGTAGCAAAATCAAAAGTTAATTCTTTATCTTTATTACATATTATTTTACCATCACAATAATAAGGATACATTTGACATAAAAATGGAGTTCCTAAAATTAAATGAAATCCAACATTTTTAGTTAATATAAAAGGCATTTTAACAAAATTTCCTTCTTTTGAAAAAACACAAACATTAGAGATTTTATGTTCAATATGGATTTTTGATCCTTCAGCTGCTGTTAAAGAAGCTGTAGTTTTTTCAAAATATTGAGATGGAACTAATCCTTTTCCAATACAATTTAAGTCAGCACCGCCGTCTACCATAGCAATTGATTTAAAGGCATAAGTATCATTTATAACAATTGAAACATAAATGTATTGTTTTTGGGATATAAACATAGTATTAGTGTCATAACTTAAAAATTCTTCTAAATTTTTTGTAGAAGATTTGTCTTCTGTATTATTTGTTTCTAATTTTATTTTTCTTAGTTCTTCAACTAAAGAAAGTTCTTCTAAATTAATGTCTAGATGTCACTCTTTCTTTTATATTTTCAAGACTTTGTTTAAGAGTATTTATTTCTTTAATTTCTTGTTTTAAAATTTGAATAGTTATTGGTTTATTAGAAGTGTTTTGAATATGATTAAAAACATCTTTCATAGAAAAACTGGTATTTTTAATTTCTAATTGTTCTTTAATTTTAGGGGGAAAATATTCTATTTTTTCTTCATTTTTCTTTATAACATTATGTAAAGCTAAATATCTTTCAATGTATAATCTCTTTTGAATCAGGATTTTCTATTTCATCTATCATATCTAAAATAGATTTTTAGATTATCTATTAAAGTAAAAATTGTAGGATTTAAATCATGAGCTTCAACTATAGATTTATAATACATTAATTCAGGGGTACAATTAGAACATTCATCCGAATCATCAGAACTAGTTTTAGAAGGATTATCTTCATAATTTTCTTCAGAATCACTGTCATTATAATTTAGATGATTAATAATTTGTTCTTTAATTTCTTCATCTATTTGTAAAATCTCCAATTTTTTCTATTAAATTTATTTTAGTTGTACATTTATTAGCATAATGTCCTTTCTTTCCACATTTTCTACAAATTATATTTGTTTTTACCCAATTTTTTACTTCTTGATCTGTTTTCTTATTAGAATTCATTTTTGACTTATTTTTATTCTTCTTTCTGAAAAATGGTTTATAGGGTTTTTTAGAGTTTTTAAATTTATTTTTCTTTTTGTTTCTTGTAATTCTTTTTGCTTTTTGTAAGGAATAGGAGGGGATAGAATAGCAAATTGATCACAAAAATCTCCTAATTCAGTTCTTTGTTTATATTTTTTAATTTGAGATTTTAATTTAATATCATTGCATAATTTTATTCCTTCTTCTGTACAGACAGAAAGAATATCTCCGTAAGTTAGATTTTCATAAAGAATATTATAACCATCATGCATTGTTTTTAGAACATTTGTTATTCTTTCAGCAAAAAGAGATGGTAATCCATTTATAAATTTTTCTTTCCAAAAATTGTATCCAATGAAGAAGCATCAGATCTATGTAAAAGTCATCCTAAGAAAACATCTTTATACCATCTAAAATGGGATAAAGTAGGACATTTTAAATTCATTAATAATTCTCTATGAACATTATTGGAATTTGCAATATTTCCAATAAATGTTTAACAATATTTATTATTAAAGTAAAGGCAGCATCTGATTCAGTAGTTTGAACTGGACCTTCTATTTTAATTTTAGTATGGTTTACTATTTCATTTTTTTGGGTTTCAGTGAGATAATTATCCCACCAACCTCTAAGGATTCCGGAAAAATCCTTCAATAACAATTTTGACAGCATTAGGTTCAGAAGTTCCTTTTTGTTTTAAAATATTTATATACATAAGCATGTTATGTAAAGTTTTTTGTATTGCAGCATTACTATGAGCATCAATACACCACTCATATATTGTTCCAGAATTATAAGAATTTGCCATTATTTGGGGATCTTCATAACTTAAATTAATAGGAGTAGGTCTTTGATAATAGTTATAAGTTTGATGATATAGAGGTTTAAATTATGTTGCATTTTCTTTGAATCTATTTTTTCTTTTTATAGCAAAAATATTTTCTTCTGGAATATTTAAATTTTGAAACATTTCAGAAATGTTTGTAATATTATTTTCTGAACAATTGCTTTCATTATCTTCACTATCAGTATTATTATCTTTTACTAATAAAATATTTAATTTTAAAATATTTTTCTGTTTATCACTTGAAGAAGGTTCTGTTATATTTAAATCTTTCATTTTTCCTCTTAAGATTTTTACTAATTCTTCATTTTGATCAACAAAAACATCGGAAGGTAAATTTTCTCTAGGTTTTATTGAAGAAATATGATCACTAGAAGTAGGAATTGGTTTAATATTAATAGGAGTATTTATAAAAGGAGAAGAATAATAATGTAATTTTTCTTCAATTCTATTTAATTGTTTAGAAATTGTTCCTAAGTTAAGATTTGAAAAATTATTTTGTTTTATAATCTTAGCCATATCAGGTTTATCGAACTATCAGCATAAGGAAAAGCCTTAGTTTGAGCTGCTTCTGATCCTATTTTAAGAGTTCTTGCAGGAGGGTGTATGGATTTTATAATATTATCATCATTTAAACACCAATTTTGGGAAGTTTCTTCCAAAATAGTAATATCAAAATTTTTACCGATTAGGCTAGCATTCTATTCATTTCTAAACCATGGTATAAAATCTATATATACCATAGAGGTTTTAATAAATTTATAATAATTTTTGTTTATTTCTTTTAATTCTATTGCATTATAAAGTGAAGAAAACCATTTTCTGAAATTTTTATATTTATCTTTAAAAAATTCTTCTTTAGATTTTTCAGCAAATTTTTTCATTTCTTCATCAGAAAATTCTTGATTTGACAAAACATTTATCTGATAGTCAGATTGATAATTAATTTCAGACCCTAAATTTATAGTCCGAGTATAAATTCTATAAATAGAAGCCTTCATTTGTTAGGGAAGGCAGAGTCTTTTTTAGCAAGAATTTCTATAAACTTCAGTTTTTATCTTTGTAGTTGTATTGAAGACTACTGTAAACTAGGAGTGCTATAATTGTAAGCTTGGAAGTACTGCAATAAATTGGTAAGTATTTTATTTTATGGTTTTAATTTCTGTATATTAATTGGTTTTTTTACTGAAGAAAATTATCTTAGTTGGCAGCTCCATTCCGTTATACACTGGTGGGGAGCTTTCCACGAGGTAAGCCTGACATGGAAACGGTGAGAAAGAACTTCCAAACAATTGACTTCAAGGGCAAGTACACAATTGGCTTTCTCAACTACAAGCACATTCTCAGTTGGTTAATGGTTATTACATGCGCGTGGCATCCTTTTTTACATCAGACAAAGAGCCCTCAATTGTCCCTATATGGATCACTTTTGAAGGTCTTCCGGCTGTCTTTTTCACTAAACATGCGGTCTTTAGCCTTGCACAAGCTGTTGGATCTCCATTAAAACTTGACATGGCCAGGAAAAAGTTCACATGCCCCAACATCACCAAATTTTGCGTAGAAGTGGACCTTTTAGCAACTCTCCCATTTTGACTATGGTTAGGGGTGGGAGAAGGTGGTAGATGGAAATTGATCACATACGAGAATCTCCCATCCTATTGCACCAAATGAAACAAGATTCGCCATCACATGGATGATTGCAGAATGGGAGCCCCGAAGACACCAAAATAGTAAGATCAAGCCTCAGCCAAAGGGACTGCTCACCCTTCAAAGAAATCTTCATCTCAATGGAAAATCAAACATAATGTAGCTGGCCCTTTCGGGGGTTTCTAAGGAGCATCATCCAGAGCCCATTAAGAGACGATCCGTGAAAGAGACACAACACCATGGTCAAGCCAATGTAGAGATTCTGGCAAAAAATGTAGAGGTGACCATCAATCTGGTGGAGGAGCCAGTAGCTTCTCAGCCCCTCAATGCGGTTACAACACCTCCAACAAACTAGGAGATTCAAATTTCGAATTCCTTGGCTGGTGGGGCGGTCACAATTGTCCAACAAACACTTAATACTTGAAAAGTCAAAATCCTAATCCCTTGGAAAGTGGGTTGACAAATTCAAACTTGATAGAAACAGACTTGGAGCTAGCACATTTAAATCAAATTGATTTGACTCATTCAAAGAAGCAACCGAATCCCTCAAGTGTGCCTCACGACAAGCCAACTCAAACTTCTACCAAAGATGACTTAGCCCATGCAAATGTCCGAATAATGGAGGAACTACCTTGCTACTTTTCAGACAATGACTTCCCACGAGCTGCAGCAGCCTCTCCACTACAAAAACTCGAGAAACTGGGTGAACAATCAGGAAATAGGTCTACCCCAAAGAAAAATAGCAGAAGGAAAAGAACCTACAACATGTGTTGAATGAGAACGAGGTTGTCCAAGCCACATTCCTTGTGAAACCCAGTATTTTAATAGCCTTGTTCTTTGATTTTAACTGGTTTAAAATGTTTTTCAAATTATTTTTAGTCATAAAGTACTTCAACTTATTCGTTTTTCAATTCGGCAAAGCCATTTTTCGGTTTACGCGATTTCGGTACCGGCGTATTTAACGGGTCTAATATTGTACTAAGTACAACGCCTGAAATGTCGAAAAGCATCTATATTATATCTTATGGGGTAGACAAAAAATGTTAAGTTAGTAGCAAAAAAATTAGTTTTTGTCTCTTATAGTCATCTGGAGACTATTTGGTCAATTTGGCACTATTTGGGTCAACTTTGGAATTTCTTTTTAAGCCTTCTTCTTGCTTTATTTTTCCTCATTTCTTCCTTGCTGCTGGCCGACTCTTCTCCTCAATATTTTTGTACATATTTTAATGAAAAATTTGGTTTGATCCTTGGCTGCCTCAAGGACCCTTATTCCATGAAGTTGGCCAAGTGTTTCAGCCAAGCCTCACTATTGCTCAATTGTGGAACACAAATGGCTAGAATCTCACAACTTTAAGTGAGCACTATTCAACTCATGAGCTAGCAAAACTAAGGCAGCTTCTTCATAGGAGAACCATGCAAATGTCTAATGATCAGTCGGATGAGCTAGTGTGGACTCCCTCAACAAATGGCAAATTTAGAGTTTCATCCATCGTCCATGCTCTCACAAAAAATGATTTGGGATGACAAACTGCAATTCAAGATTTCTATCTTCATGTGGCGCCTACAAAATAGAAAACTCCCACTTAACAATATCATAACCACCTTTGGAGTTTCTTTGGCTTCAAAATGCCCCTTTTGTAAAACATTGGATCACCTTTTTGTAGGATGCGAATCCACCAGCCAAGTTTGGTCATACTTTGAATCATGACTTGAAGTGCTTTTCCTCCCAGCCTCTACCACTTTAGAAGAACTAAATTCTGGGTGGTGGTATGACTCTCCTTCGACAACTCTAGTAGCTGTTCATAAACTCATACCACGCTTGGTATGCTGGTTTGTAAGGGCAGCACAAAATATGTCAATCTTTGAAGGCCTTTTCATCACACCTTAGCGAACTATCATAAACATATGTTCTTACTTGCGAAACATTTCCATCGATTCATCCTTTTCATAGGGCTGGAGCAGCTAATGATATCCTCTTAACTCAACATATTTGCTGTCAAATACTCAACACACAACCGAGGAAAGCATTGGCAATCAAGTGGATTCCTTCTCTTTGTGGGATTTCTAAGCTCAACGTTGATGGAGTCTCACAAGGAAATTCGGGATTGCAGCTGGTGGCGGAGTCATTAGAGATCATCATGGAAACCTCATCAAAGCATTAGCAACTACTACAATCTTCAGTCCAACTTGCAAGCTGATGCATCCTCCTTAGTGGATGGTCTAAAACTTTGTGCAAAATTGCAGTTCACAGTAGTGGAAGTGGAACTTGACTCCTTAACCTTAGTGAACATAATAAAAGGCCGATTAAAGCCAACATGGAGCATTGACCAGCAATGGCTGTTTATTAAAGCTTTCACATTAGTTAGGAATTATACTTTTTCTCATGTATTTAGAGAGGCTAATCAAGTAGAGGATAGTCTAGCAAATGAGGGCACACTAGTTAATCCTTCCTATCTAGAGTATAACCAAGACACAATCCCTACGTTTATTAGAGGATTTTTGCACTTGAATGCTCAAGGCTGCCCTTACATCAGATATTGTAAAGTTTGATCCTTAAATAAATTCCACCCAATTGGGTGTTGGGTAAAAAAAAAAGCTAAATTTAATTATATTACAAGTGAAAAAGATTTACTAGCTCTTGTGTTTGCTTTCGACAAGTTTCGATCCTATCTGATTGGTTCAAAAGTGATTGTTCATACAAATCATGCAATATTGAAATACGTATTTTCTATAAGTGATTTAAAACCTAGACTAATTCATTGGATTTTATTGTTGCAGGAATTTGACTGGGAGGTCATTGATAAGAAGGGGACAAAAACTTTGTAGTTGATCACTTGTCGAGACTAGAATTGACAAAGTGAAAAAGTTTTTGAGTTATTACCTATCAAAGAGGAATTCTAGGAGAAATATTTAATGATGGTAGGAACAAATCTGTGGTATGATGTTCATGATAGAGCCGACTACTTGATAGCAAAGGTTCTTTCACCGTCAATAGACTACAACTAGAAGAAGTTCTTAGATTTGAAATTTTACAAATAGGATGAGCCCTATTTATATAGGTGTTGCTGTGACCAAGTAGTCCGAAGGTGCGTACTCGAGGAGAAAATTCAAAATGTGCTACGAATGTGTCATCCATCGCAAGATGGGGGCATCACGGAAATCAAAGAACTGCAGCAAAGTTTCTACAAAGTGGATTGTATTGGCCAAAGTTGTTCCAGTATGCGAGAAAATTCATTGAGTGCTGTTATGAGTGGCAAAGAATGGAAAACATATCTCGTAGGGACGAGGCGCCCTTGAACAACAATTTGATAGTTGAACTATTTGATGTTTTGGGGGGATTGATTTCATGGAACCTTTCCTGGTGGTGGACTATGTTTCTAAGTAGGTTGAGGCAGTGGCCTTATAGACAAATGATGAAATTTGTCATGGATTTATTAAAACGATGGTCAATGTCTCGAACATAGAGGATTATAATAATTGGCTAATAATCAACACAACACAATAATTTTAGAGACTACTTAACTCTAGATTTGGTTAGGTTAGTGATACGGCAATTGATCCCATGTCATACTCCTGTGTTGATTGTTGTATTTATTCAATTCAATACCAAGGTGGTTGGATTAATTAATTAGCTCAGAATAATTTCATATAGCTAAGACTCAAGTTTATTAATCCAAGACATAGAGGAATCTACCCCTAGATAATTAATTTGACTGGATTCAATCACCGGAGGTCAAGATTGAACTGGTAATTGGGAATTGAACTTCCAGGCCATATAATTGGATTAATTGACCAGAATTTTGAATAACTTGTGGGAATTTCTATCCTAGTACCTGACCCGTCTTCTCCATTATTTGAAATGCTCTTTCTACTCCTTTGCACTAATTTTGCATTCTTTTGTTTCCAATTATTTAATTCTGTATTTTAATTTCAAAATCCAAAAACATCTTGTTTCGATTGCCTAGACTAAAAATTAGCTTAGAATCTTTGTACTTGTCTACAGTGTCTTCGAGGGAACGATCCTTATTCACTCTAATACATTGATACCATGAACTTGCGGGTATTAGTGGAAAGTTGTGAAAAGGTTTACTTGACTTTTCCAGACATCAAGTTTTTGGTACTGTTGTCGAGGACAAACCTGGGTCACCTATGTGACAGGCAGGAATAGTCACCACTATGCTATGATGACAAGCGCAATCTGGAGTTACCATAGACATTAATAAGTGATGTGGGTTCACAGTTTAAGAATTCTTAATTTAAATCTCTAATGTCCAATTAGGGGGCTACACATAAAATTTCTCTTCCTTACCATCCCCAAAACTTCAAGATAGATTGATGTTTCAAATCGTGAGTTGAAGCATATATTGGAGAAAAATTTGAACGCTTGACGCAAGGATTGGGCTCAAAAGCTTGATGATATATTATGGGCATACCGAGTTGCATTGAAAACACCTATTGGGATATCCCTATATAGTGTTGGTTTTTGGTAAAGCGTGCCATTTACCATTGGAACTGGAGCACAAAGCATCCTACGTAGTTAAAGAGCTGAATTTGATGCTAAATTTGTGAGTGAAAAGTGACTGTTAGAACTTTGTGAATTGGAAGAGTTTTGGAATAAGACTTATGAAAATGGCAGTTCTATATAGAAAGAACAAAGTGGTAGCATGATAAAAACATCCTTTGCAAGTAGTTTTGGGTTGGTAATAGAGTAATGGTGTATAATTCTAGGCTCAAGCTCTTTGTGTGATGTGGTATGTGTTCTTCCATATGGAGTTATGGAAATAAAGGGATAGAAATCAATATTTCAAATTAATGGAAATCAGCTAAAAATCTACTATGGAGGTGACATTGATAGTGGACTTGAAAATTTTCACTTTCCTGAATAATAGACATGGAACAATAAGTCAAGCTAATGAATTAAAAAGAGCACTTCTTGGGAGGCAACCCACACAATTTTTAGTTTACTTATTTTATTTTCTGTCACGTTTTGTTAAATTTAAATTTTACTTGAATAAATTACAAGCTATGATTTCATGTGTTATTTTATAGGTGGAATTTTGTCAAAAGAGCAATGGATTACGAGGGATAAGCTTATTAGTCTAGCAGGAAGAATCAATCATAGAATGCGATTGATCCAGAAGTAACCAAGTGCAAACTATGCTTTGGTTAGAACTCCTATTGCAGACTACGAATGACAAGCGCAATCTACACTTCATTCAGAGGCTCCACCGCTGATTGCGATATGATTAGATGGGTCAAAGGGTTTTAAAATCCCTTCCTTTTTCTAACTCTTTTCACCAAAACCTTCCTCTCCTAATTTTTTTTCCCAAATGACCAAAAACCCTTCATCATTTTCTTCTTGTTTTGTTTTGTTTTTTCCCAAGTACTTCCACCATTCCCGTCACTTCAACATCCAAGTTTTACCCAATCATTTAACCATTCCTTTCAATCATATCAACATTAACTCCACTGATTTTAAGGTTCTACCAAGCAAACAAAATTCTAATCAATTTGAGGAGTTCTCGAGTCAACGAGATCTTGGCGATTGAAGTGGGTAAACCTCCCAAGGGTTTATGTAAGATCACTCTTTATTTATTTTTGGTAACAAATCCTGGAAATTGGGTTTAATTTTCTAATTGTGGTTCATTTGAGATTGAATTGTGATTGATATTTTGTTGGGTATGGTTTTATTGATTCATTGATTTGGGGTAATTGGTATTTGATTGGAGTAATTATGAATATTGTGCTTGAATTAACTATTATATTTTGATAAATTTTGAATGGGGAAGAAATGAAAGCAAACCGAGGTGCCAACTTATGATAATAATGTGTTTGTTTCTTTGGAGGCTAAAGAGTTGCATGATAAATTTCGAAATGAGACTACGTTCTACCTATGAGCAAAGTTTTGATTTACACTCTATTAAGGTAAAAATAATGATGAGCAGATGGTTTGTGTTGTAAGATTTTAGATACTATTTGAAAGATAGGTTATGGCAGGATTTTTGTAAAATTTCTACTATTGTAGGTAATCAAAACATGGTGCATGAGTTTATTGGCAATAGCCTTAACATGTTTGGTCATGTAGTCAAAGTTTGGAATATCCCTATCAGTTTTAGGAAGGAGTTTATAAATGAAATTTATCACTTACCTACTTTTGCCTAACAACTAGTTTAGTACATTCCTGAATGGTTATATAGATTATATTAAGGTCCCGAATGTATTGGCTGATGGTTTAGAGACTTGAGAAATGGAGCATGGTTCTAGGAGGTGTATTAGATTTATATACCTTTGTTTAGAAGCACATTTTTGCATGCAGTTTAGTTGTGTTAGACTTATTCCTAACACGCACACGATGAAGTTACTCCAAATAAGGCATTGTTGATTGTTGCTATTATGGAAGGCCTTACTATTGATGTTGGGCAAGAAATTCAGCAAGAGATTCTGAGGAGTGGGAGTCGCAAGTACACGGGACTAATTTTTCCTAACTTGATTACTTACTACAATTGTGCCAATTTGTAGGGCTCCCAGATCGTAACTCAACAGAAATGGAATGCTAAAAAACTAATAGATAATGAGTGTTTATAGTAGATCGTAGCTCAATATCGATCTGCTCTGTTCATCATTCAAGCCGAAGCAACAGGTGAAAGGGCTATTGATGAGGAGGAAAATACTAAAGGAGCTTCACAACAAGGACCCCTCCCTTTGGTACTGCCGTTCATGCCAAGTTCGACTCAGTTGTCCATTCGTCGGTCAACGTTGAAACTTAGTAGAAGCTCCTATGTTAACATAGCCAGTGCTTTGAGGACTCTACCACCAGACTGGGACTATGGTCCAGTAGATGATGTTGAGAAAATGGGACCTCAAATAAAGAAGGGGAATGATAAAGTTGGTCCGTCAGGATTGACTTGATTGACTTTCGATTTCTGCTCTTTATTCAAGAAAGTTTTTATATTTTATTTTAAGCCTTTTATGTTTTGTTAGTTGTGTAATTGTTTTGTACACTACTTACTTAAGCAGTAGTTTGGTTTTGTTGGCAAGTGGTAGTTGGGTTTATGTATTTAGTGATTATGTTTCAATCTTTTGTTTTTATGCCAGTAAGTTATGTGGTGTCAAGTTTATGTACTCTTTTGACTTGGAATGGTATATTATTGTTTGGATTGATATTAGTTGTCAATGATATAATAACCTATGATTTATGAACCGTGCGATTACTTGTTGCACAATTTTCCTTAAGTTACGAAAACTTGGATTTATGTCAATTTGCACTTTCTCATGAATAAATTTTTGAACTCAAAGTATTAGATAGGAATTGCGCAAATTTATTTTATTTGGTAATGCCTAATTGAAAATTTTGAGATCATTGTTTTATGATTTATCAATAGAGATAGATTTTGACATGAGGTAGACTTTTACCTTTTCATATGTGTGTTAGTGCATGACAATGCATTTGGTTCTATTATAGTTGCTTAAGTCAAGTGCATACAACCCGTTTTTCCGTGGCTAGTACTTTCTGCTTCTACATGTGATGCAATGAGTTAAAAACAAAAAATGGCTTGCTTTACATAAAATGTGTGAGCATGGTGAAAATGAAATAGAGAAGGCAACATACACAAAAATGCATATTGATTTTGTTAAACAAAAGGAAAAATGAGGTACATAAAGACGGTCATAAAGAAATTATGAAAGATTGTGTTGCCATTTTGAGTTAAATGATTTTAATAGTAATTTAATGCCTTTTCGTTGTGTGACACTTACTTGTTTATCATTAAATGATTCTACTGATCCTTTTCTAGTTTATTTTGGTACCTATGTTAGTTAATTTGAGTTCTCGACTTTATATTTGGGGTCTGCTCAACAAGTACCCGTTTGGCGTTTTGGTGTGTGCACTAGTGTGATGTGTATTACATGTGGTAGGATTTCAGATTGGGTCTACAAGCCAATTACTTCAATCTAGTTTTAGTGTCTCCATTCCTTGTTTATGAGAAGTCATATTTGTTTCTTGTATTTGTTTTGTGTTAGTTGTTTATGTTCTAGTTTGCTTAGGACTAGTAAAACGCTAAGTTGGGGAGAGTTGATAACTTTGTATTTAAAGTTACTTTTATGCTTCACTTGTGTTCTTGAGTAAGTTCCAATTGTTTAGTATTTTTCATTATAAGTTTTTGTTTAGTAGTTTATAGGTTTTTGTGTTGTTTTAGTATAATTGCATGTTTAGGAGATCAATATGTCTAATTATTAAGTTTATATTGTATGGAAGACATTGGAGGGGCAAGATAGTCTTTTCATAAGCGTGAATCGAAAGATAGAACTTAAACTAGAAAACTATGCACTGAAGGATGAAGTAGTCAAGCCAGTCTATGCTTGAGCCAAAGGAGACCAAGCCCAGTATGCACTTGAGTCAATAGCACTATCACAGACTACAATTGCCAAGCGCAGTCTGTACATTCGAACAGAACCACTATCTTAGACTGTGGTTGATAAACACAATCTACAATTGAGATAGAGCTACTATCATGGACTATGATAGAAACTCAACCACAGTCTACAATTGTTCAAGAAAGTCATGGGCTTTTCACGTGCTCTTATATATATGGGATTTTTTTGGTTAATACGGAGTGAACAAATTAATCAAACTCATAGCTTTGGTTCTAGAATTTTTCATTGTTGCTTTCTATACCATAAAACTTTGTACCTTTCTTTAATTTCATTGCATTACTAGCTTCGGATAAGAGAATATTCAATTCAAGTTTGGATTAATTCTTCAAGTTATTTCTAGTAATATTGTTCTTTTAATTATTCTCTATTCAATCTCAATTGCGTTAATTTTATTCTTCAATTTGATGTGAGCTGAACAAGTTTTAATTCCTTGTCCCACACTTCCACTAATATCCGCAAATATGAAGTTATCAATGTAGGAGGGTGAGCAAGGGTCGATCCTACGAGGACTGGTACAATTGCCGAGATTCTAAAGCAATTTCATTTAGATAATTGGATTGCAAGTTTTTGGATTTTGAAAATGAGTTACAAAAATAATTTCAATATAAAATGCTAAAAAATAGAAAATAATTTAATGAAATTGAGATATCAACCTTAATAAGGACGGGTCAAATGCAAGGCTAGCAATCATCTAGGTTTAATCAAATTTTGAGTCAATCAATTATTAAATTATAATTAATGGCGATTCTATTCCCTTATATCAACCCAACTTTGAAACCTTCGATAATTGAATCCTATCAAATTAATTAACTAGGGCTCAAGAAATCTTCTTCAAACCTATCTAATTAACTTGAGTTATTAATCTCCTGGAATTCAAGTTTTCTTCAAGGACTACTCGGCAAATGAAATAATTAAATTCGTCAACCTGAACTAGATTAATTAGCCAAATAATTTCACGCGGGTCCATGACAAGGGTTCAAAAACTTTATCCCCAAACAATCTAACCAAGACTAAGGTTAGCTACACCTCAGACTTGTCTATTTATGTTAACTGTAAGCCTATTATTATAATTAAAATGATCAATCCTTAATTAGATTTCCCCATGGTTGATCTGTCATTGAGTCACCCGTACCTAAACTGTAACTAATTTAGCAATTCATAACGTGCGAGAACGACAATAAATAATGGAATTGATTGCAAACATTGTAAACTAATATTCGAAATTAAAAAGTACAATTGAAAATAAAATAATTAAAAGACACAATACCAGAACTAAAAGAATCATAAAAATACTTGAATTTAATGTCTTGAACGATCCATAATTCAAAGATTTGATCCAAGGAATTGAAAACTAATTAACCCTAATTGTTGTTCAAAACCGTAGACAAAAACTAAGAACTGAAGTATGAGAATCTCTTTCTTTTAGCGTTAAAATTGCCTTATTTATAAAATAACATAGTCAGGCCTTGGCCCATTTGCCTTAACTGCTGTCAGTGGTTGAATTTGTTTTGATCGACTGGGTCAACCGCTGATAGCTTAAGTTTTTTCCTTCATTAGCCATTGACAACAGATATGCTTTTATTTTAACTGCTGTCAACGGCTAAATAACTGTGGTGCACCCGCTATCTTGTGGCTAGACAATTTATGATCCTCCTTTTTTCTTACTCTTCCATTTCTATTTCTTTGCTCCACTGTCAAATGACCTTTTTGCCCCTAATACACCTGTACATGACATGAAACAACATAAATAGACAACAATGGCAATTAAACACATATTTGACTATAAAAATGATTAAAAATGACACGACGACTACACATGCTAAACATAATTTAAGTATCAATAAATACAACAAATTGGACTAAAAACAATAAAATTTAGCAACAAAAGACATAAAAAAATGACTCTAAACTCAGAGTTATCAACTCCTCCCAAGTTGCATTTTGCTAGTCCATAACAAAACTTATTAGACACAACTCACACAAAACAAATAGGAATGGACAAATCAAAATTGGATTGATCCAATTAAGTCATTAACCTTGTCCGCATCCAACTATTGACATAGAGTCATGTTCCATTTTTACTCACACCAAAATGTCTACTCGATCAAATATTGAAATACATTCCTAACTATTAGAGACAGGTTGGCAATGCAAAAACGTATATTTATCAATATGGGCCACATCACGCAATAAAATTTTCCTACCTACAACCAATCAACAGATGTAAAAAATTGACCCTCTGCAATCACCGAGAAGATAAAAAGAATCAATGGACCTTAACATGCGAGCACACAGATGTCAAATAATAGTAAAGCATTAGGGAACTATTATAACTGTTTAACTAAAAAATGGCAATTATACCCTTTAGTTCCTTTATGACCATCTTTTATTGGCTCTTTATTTTTTTCTTAGGCTTAGCAAGACATATTTTCATGCAAGCTGCCTTTTAGTTTCATTTCTTACCATGCTTACGCACTTAAATAAAGCAAGCCATTTTTTTCTTTTCTCTTTTTTTTTTTTTCACTTAAGCTCATTGGAGCAATTAGAGCACTAAAGAACTAGCCATAAAAAAACAGGTTATATTAACTTAAATCAATTAAACAAATATAATGAAATTTAGTACCTTACCATGGAAAAACACACAAATAGAAATACAAAGGTCCACATCTTTTTCTACTTTATCCTACCTACTAACTATAACGAATTAGTTTTAACAACTCAAAATTGGTATAGGCATCAAAATAAATCACGTGACTCCTCTCTAATAGCAATAAGCCAAATATTTATAATCAAGAAAACATAATTAACATAAGTTTGAACTTCCACCCCTTTAAAAAAGAAATCATAAAACAGGAAAACATGTGAACATATAATAATAGGTTTTCATATCATTAACAGTTGCAATCAATCCTACCATTGATATGCCATTCCTTACTGCCCAACAAATTTACATCACAAGTAAAAACAACAAACATAAAAATAACTAAACATGGACAACTCAACCAACACATCACTTGCGAACACCACACTAACACAGACAACTAAACTTGCAGCTCCAGATGGCCTGGCATCATATTCCCCCCTTCCTTGTTCATGGTCCCTTTCTCTCCATTTCATCTGGAGGTCTATAATGCCACTCTGGTAGTGGAGTGGCATTTCAGCCATAGAGTAAAACATGTCAAAGTTCCCTATGTGACTGAGTTGCCATGCTAGGCAATCTATCGTTTGCTAGATCTCCTCAAAATATTGGCTATGATACATGAGGACCTCACTTTGTGTCTCAACATTAAGTGGAGGATGAAAATTAGAGTTGAAAGCAGGTCTTTGTGGAGGGACAAGCAACGGTCCTTGAGGTCTTCCTTGTTGATCTCCTTCTTCTTCCTCAACCACTTGTTCTCTTCTTGTCTTAGCTTGCACAATGACAAATGCAGATTTATATTGTTGGACGATTGACTGAAGAGCCTCGTTGTCGACTGGTGTCTGCACGTCCCACTTCTTCGTAGTTGTGATCTGCAAACCTAAAATTTGGAACAGTTGCCTAACTAAATTTGTGTTTCCTATTTCCATTCTTTAAGATTTCCAAAATGAAATCTCTCGGCCTACGTTTATAGTCATCCCTTTCTTCTTTGGAGTGTGGAAAGTAGGTAAAATGTGGCTACATACAAATTACATCCAGTAGTGGAACTCTAGCCTCCGCATTTAAATATTTAACCTAATCCACTTTCCCTGGTCTTCCTCAATGTCCCAGTGCCCCCAGTAATCAGTCAACTAACTACAAACCTCATCATAGTCGATGTACCCCTCAAGAAACTGAGCAAATTGATTCTTGGGATTAGTTGGCAAATGATATATTTTATATATAACCTCCAAGCAGTAACTCACCGGAATATTCCTAACCTTCGCGAGATAATCCTCTGCCTCTAAGCTATTTCTTGTGAACTTGCAAACTATATTCTTGTTAGCCACTACCGTTGGATTTTATAAAAAAAAATTTCCATCCCCTTGATTGAATTTCATTAAAAATGATCCAACACAATTCATCGACATCATCATTATTCTCAATCCATACATTACTCAAATCTATCCCTCGTTCATACAAAGGACTCACTCGGTTTTGCAACTTGTCATGTAGTTTCTTAGCCTCAAGAGACACAAAAACATTTCCATCAAAAGCTTGTTCATCAGTTGCTACATAGATATTGTTCTTTCGTTTCTTCTTCATTTAGAAATTTAATCAACTTACCAAAACAATTAACCAACCGACAAATTCTTCCCCAAACTTAATCAACAAATAATCCAAACAAATTGCTTCACAAATTTTCAACAATCTCCTAAATAAAATAATCACAAGAACTTACAACAATCCAAGAATTCCACCCAAAAGTAAATAAAAACAATCTTACTTAAATTCTCGGATATGTAGCACACCCTTGCATCCAAAAATAATCCTCAACCTGTGTGCTCCTCCACCGACTAATGAAACAATTAATTGAGAATTAGGAGAAAAATTTTAGTCAGTTTTTTTTTTTGGGAAAATATTTTTGGGGTAAGAAAGAAAAAGTTCTTGAAGAGAGGGATAAAGAAAACTAGAGAAAAAATTTGGAGATTAAAATCCAGGTAAGAAAATAAAAGTAAATAGGGCTTTTTCTTTAGTTTTGATCGCCTAGGGGAGAAGAAAAGAGAGAAAGTGTTTATTTTGAGAAAAATGTGTATAAGAAAAAGTTCAATATGAAAGGTTTAAAAAAAAACATTGAACCTGCTTGGACTAGCCACTATCAGCGGCTGGTTCAATGCATTTTAACCACTGACTGCAGTTGGCCTTCTATTTCAACTGCAGTCAGCAGTTGAAATACTTAGATCTCCCGTTGACTGTGGATGCTCTTCTATTTTGCCCACTATCAACTGGTAATTTTCCTTGAGTCAGCTTCAGTTAGCAACTGACTATCTCTTGCCAACTCATAGCAACTATTCTTTTACTTTCTCTTTTATTCTAATCACTCCAAACTTGCAAAATTGCAAAACACATAACAAATCTTGTACTCAGCAATTCTTAGCTTAGATTCAACTAAAATTAAATTAAACACTTAACTAAAAAGAAATTAATTAAAATTAATTACTTGGGCTGCCGCCCACGAAGCACTTCTTTAAAATCATTAGCTTGACTTTGTTAATCTTCATGGCCATATATTTGACAAAATGGACTTCTCGACATCTATCGTCAAAAGTATATATGACCATCTTGGTCAGTCTTCTGTCCATCATCCTTGTTTCAGGTATCAGCTCGACTCAATCAAACTGTCCATAGAAGTTGTGCCCCTTCTTCTTCCATCATATTGACCATATGAGTATCTTCATCGGCTCTCAAGGTCACTTGCTCCTTATCAACATCAATTAATGCTTTCACAATATCAAGGAAAGGTCTTTCAAAAATAATCGAAATACTATCATGGTCCTCCTCATCCATATCCGTTATCACAAAATCGACCAGATATCTAAGGTTTCCCACTTTGACCAATACATTGCATATTTGTCCTAGCTGTTCCACTATAATTCCTTCTATCAGTTGGATGGCTTGATTACTTTCTTCAAGACCTCTCAAACCTATACAACCATAAGCTGGTAAAGGCATCATATTTATTCATGTACCCAAATCACATAAAGTTCTGTTGAAATAAACGTCACCTGATATGGTGAAGCTTCCAGGATCTTTCTTCTTCTTAGGCAATATACTGAAGAGTTACTTTTAATGTTGCAAATTAATGCATCACACATCATTTCTATAATGTTTCATTGCCTAAGTTTCTCCTTTATTGGAGAAATTTCCTCAGCTTCTCATTGAATTTCTAGCTTTGACAATCCCTCATTTTCATCTGCTAACCACTCGGTGAATTTATTTCACTTGAGCACTTCTAATAAATCATAGATCCTTGAGTACTAGATATGACCACCATTACCTATTAAGAGGAAGCATATGAACGCTGATGAAAAAGACCCATCCTTCAATTTCTAGCCAAGGCATCTTTTTGTACATAAGTCGTGCTTTCATGCATATTCGACCTGTCACTCGTTCGAATCCTATTAAATCTACTCAATTCCTAGTGGGCATTGCTTCGATAGTGTGTTTACCAATCATCTTGAACATCTCCTCTTTCATCCATTCGTTTCATTCATTAGTCAGATTCTCTTTTCCTTCTTCCAAGTCATTAGGTGGAATTTCTTCAGTGATTTTGAACATCACTAACTTGCTTTGAAAAACACATCATTATCTATTGGGTTAGGAGGGTATTCTTTCTTGTAAAACCATTAGTGTCCTCATTAACCGTATTAAGCACCATAACTACATCATAAAAATAGAAAAAATTGACAGTCTAGTTGTCAACTCTCAATCGTAACTTTCTTTTTCGACTCTCAATCATAAATGCGCGTCCCATAACTAGGAATGGTTTGCCAAGATTCAAGGGCATTTTTTATCATCTTCCATGAACAATGAAGTCCGCAGGCAAATAACATTTCGCAACCTTAACCAGCACATCCTCTACAATCCTCTTAGGGTAGTTTACACGTTGATCTACTAATTGAAGAGATACATTTGTAGGTTTTATACCCCCACCATTGAGCTTGTTAATTGATAAAGGCATCAAATTGATAGGCACTTCGAGGTCACACAAAGCTTTCTCAAATTTAACCCCTCCAACAGTACATGGAATTGAGAATGAACAAGGAATTGAGAATGATCACACTGCATCCTTTAGTTAGACATAAGCAAAATCTCATCTCCCAACAGTTTCCTTTTATTAGTCAACATTTGCTTGATGAATTTGGATATTTAGGCATATTCTCTGATGTTTCTATGAAGGGAATGTTGATTTCCACCTTCTTAAAGATCTTGAGGAATCTTTTAAACTTTTTTTGGTCATCCTCACATTTAAGTCTGCTTGAAAGTGGAAATCAAACTGATGGATGGGTAATTTGGACTTCAAACTCCCTCTGAGAAGGAATTTTACACTTTGTTTCTCTATTGCCCTTTATCTTGGCATCTCTTTTCTATCCAACTTATTCTTTTTCTACTCACTTTCTGATTCAATCTCTTTCCCACTCTTTTTTTCTGCTCCCATTGCTTTCCACTCCTTAGTGTGATTGCATTTAAATGCTTTCTAGGATTGGCTACTATGTCACTTGGCAATGCTCCAAGTGGTCTCTTGACCATACTCCTTGCCATTTCCCCATTTGATTCTCTATGTTTTTAACTATTGCTATCAAATTTCTGGATATTGCATCTTTTTCCTTCACATTCTCATCATTAGATTTCATATATTGGGCAACAGTATTCTCCATACTATTTGGTGCTTGAAATGGAGTTGCATGGACTTGTTTTTGTGGCTACTGATATGCTGAAATAGAGGTCAAGCATTTGAGTTTTGGTTCTGTTGATTACCCGTTGACAAATTTGGGTGATTTCTCCATCCCGAATTATATGTTGTTGCTGAAGACATTGTTCTGATTTTTATATTGATTTTGGTTTTGGCCATCCTAATTCCCCCTGTAGTTCACCTACTTTTGACCTACAAAAATAGAATTAGACAATGTCAGTGCACTATAGGGGGAATTAGGGTGGTCGCCTAAACAAAAAATCACAAACCAGTAGTTGCAACAGGGTCACTGCTTTAACTCGCATCTCTTCCCACTGTTTAATCAGCAACTAGACTTGCTTAGTTGTTGCCTCGTGTCTAGCCACCATTGCATTCCAATTATTCAGCTTATGCACTCCCATTCTTTGTTCTCAGCGTTTGGACTGCTGAAAACTTAAAGAAATTTTTGGACATTTTATTCAATAGCTTTTGAGCTTCCTCCAAAGTATTGTTCGGTATTAGGAATCCATTTGCTAAAGCGTCTACCAATTCACGGGTTTCTTGAAGCATCCTATTATAGAATATCTCGATCTTCATCCATAAGGGTAACCCATTATTTGGACACTTATTAAGCAAGTCATTATAGCCTTCCTAGACTTCGTAATATTTTCTGGAAGGTGTTGAGTAAAAGCTGTTGTATCAGTCCTAAACTTGGTTATTTTTATATTTTGACATAAAAGCTTGCACTAATCTATCCTATGTTATGAAAGTCCCCTGCTTACTATAGGCATAATTTCACCTTATCCTGCAAAGAGAAAGGGAATAAGTGTAGTTTGAAAGCATCCTGTGACACGCCATTCTATTTAAAAGCATCACAGACCTCTTTAAAGTTGATTAAATGGTGGTTCGGATTCTCACTGTGCAAACTTGAGAACATTGCATGTTGTTGAAACATCGATATCAGACTTGGCTTGATTTCACAATTGTTTGCCTGAAAAAGAGGTAGTACGTTGCTAGAATATCATCCTCAAAATGTAAGTTGGGTGTAATCTCCCAAAGGTCTATTCTGTCTAGATAAGTTCTGACCATTATCGTCATACTCTTCTTCATTCTCTACTTGTTCATAGTTAATTCGTGGTTCTTCTTTTGGCCCCAAAAGTTTATGTTGAACACTCGCATCAGCCATATCTACTTTCTCTTGTTGCAAAGCTTATGTCCTTAGTTGCCTAAAGGTCCTATCAATTTTTAGATCAAACTCAGCTAAAGTTCGACCAGACCTATACATAAACTATTAGGCACGAGAAAATTATTATGAGCACCACTTTAAATAACACAATGAACAATAGAAATAAATGGAGTAATGGCTCTAGAAGAATTAACCAAAAATAAAATAAACAAAGAAAATGAAATCTAAAGTAGGAATGGTTTTAGCGTCTTCTTCAATATTACCACTACAGTCCCCAATAACAGTGCCAAAAACTTGATGTGAATTGAACAAAATTTATTTCCTTGTCCCATGCTTCCACTAATATCCACAGTATATAGTTATCCATATAGGAGGGTAAGCAAGGGTCGATCCCACGAGAACTATCCATATAGGAGGGTAAGTAAGGGTCGATCCCACGAGAACTAGTAGAAGTATCTAGATTCTAACAAAATTTCTTTTTTGATAATCAGAATGCAAGGTTTGCATTTTGAAATAAGTTACCAAAATAATTAAAAAGCTAAAACTAGAAAACAATTTAATTAAATTGAGATATCAACAATAAATAAAGACGGGTCAAATGCAAGGCTAGAAATCATCTAGGTTCAATAAAATCTTGGGTTAATCAATTATTAAATTATAATTAATGGTGATTCTATTCCCTTATATCAACCCAACCATGAAAAAATTTTTAAAAAAAAACTCTCCTCCTTCTCTCTACTTTCTCACTCTAAAATCTACAGACCTCTACACACTACTATATCACCCTTGGCACTCTCGATCATGGATGATCAGGCCGCCCTTCAACAACCGGTTGAAGGGCAAAAATCAAGCATTCCATCACGAAAAACCGACACGCCTCTTAAGGCACTCCAATCTCACAAAGGAGAACCAGCCATTTTCTTCTTTAAGGATGAAATTCAAAAGCTTGCTGCACCATTTTGGTTCACACTGGTGGGGAATTTCCCGAGGGGGAAACCGAACATGAAGACACTTCGGAAAGGTTTCCACACAATTGGCTTTAAAGGACAATTTACTATCGGGTATCTTGACTTTAAGCACGTTATCATCCGATTTTCTTTGGAGGAGGACTATCTCCGTTGCTGGCTTAAGACTGCTTGGTCCATCAATGGCTTTTACATACGTGTTCTTAAATGGCATCCTCTCTTTACCACGGATGAGGAACCTTCCATAGTCCCTATATGGATCACCTTTGAGGGATTTCCAGCAATCTTTTTCAACAAGCAAAGAGGCCGTGTTTAGTCTTGCTCAAGCTGTTGGTACTCCTCTCAAACTGGACATAGCCACCGACCAATTTACCAGGCAAGTGTTGCAAAGGTATGCGTTGAAGTTGACCTCCTATCTGAACTCCCTTCAAGGGTATGGCTAGGGGTTGGAAAAGAGGGTTTTGGCAAAAAATCACTTATGAAGATGTCCCATTGTACTGTACAAAGTGTAAGAAAATTGGCCATTCCATTGAAACATGTAGGCTGGGAGAAGTGAGTTGGGCAAAACAAGCTATGGCACCGGGAACAAACAATCCAGAAAAGAAGCCTATTCAAACACGTTGGACTCCGGTGAAGCACCAAGAAGCAGGTCCATTGGGAACAAAGCAAACCCCACCTTCTACACTTGTTGATAATGGAGCAAATATGGTTGGTCATGCTATACTTGATGGTGTCCCATCAGCCGCAAACAAAATAATCCCATTGCCAAATTTTTCACAAGGCGTTGATGTTGCACATATGAGTGAAAACACTCATCTCAAGGTCGGATACCAAGCAAGGAGGCGTC
This sequence comes from Cinchona pubescens, assembly GCA_025175665.1. Taxonomy (NCBI): domain Eukaryota; kingdom Viridiplantae; phylum Streptophyta; class Magnoliopsida; order Gentianales; family Rubiaceae; genus Cinchona; species Cinchona pubescens. The sequence continues at coordinate 666,159 of JANKKI010000329.1, read as the reverse complement.
ATTAGTTGTGGAAGAGCAACCAAAAATGGTGGAGGAGCAACCAGAAACGGTGGAGGAGCAACTAGAATCGGTGGAGAAGCAACCAAACCTGGCGGGAAAGCAACCAGAAACGGTTGAGGGATTATCCCAACAACATGTGGTTCAAAATTCAAATCCCACCTTCCATGGGATCACTCCAACAACCTTGGATAAGGTTATTAATTCAAACCAGGAAATGGTACCTTATCCACGTGAGCAAACTTTGGAAGTTCAAATCTTGAACCCCTTGGATGGTGGGGCCACATTCGATTTGGAAGAGTCACAACTAAACTCAGCTACCCCAAAAGCAAGGGATAAACGAATCTCAAACAACTCATTGGATGATTCCTTCATCTCTCATGGTAAAATTATGGAAGAGTTACCATGTTACTTTTCGGACAATGAATCTCCCCATGCAAACCATGCAGTGACGGAGGCTATCCAACCACTCCGTCTTCTCCCACTCCACAGCCAACTGGTAAGTTCTTGTCCATAAAGAAAAGACCCAAGAGAATCTACACCATGCCAAAGCCAATGCGCACTCGGTTGGTTAGGAAAACTACTACTTCGCCCTCATCTCCTCAGTATTAAATGGATAGTGTCCTAATATGGAATATACGGGGGATAGCTAATAAACCCTCATTACGTAGGTTGAAGTCACTTATCAAACAGCACAAAATAAAAATTTTTGCTTTGCAGGAGTCCATGGTGGACAAAGCTCGAATCTCTTTCTTTTCCCACAAATTAGCTTTTGATCACTGTGAATGTAACACCAATGGCAAAATTTGGATTTTTTGGAATAATGAGCTTGGTTTAGCTCCCACTTTTAGCTCAGACCAGCTTCTACATGTTTCTATCTCCTCTTCTCTTCACAATACTATCTTGCAAGCTTCCTTTGTATATGCAAAATGCACAAAATTGGAAAAGAGAGTTCTCTGGGCGGATCTCCGAGCTGTTCCGCAACCTCGAACTCCGTGGCTGGTGGGCGGTGACTTTAATGTTATCTCAAGCTCCGATGAATATCAAGGTTCTAGCTCTTTGCAACTAGACGCGATGGGTGAATTCAATGATTGTCTTCATGAATGTGGCTTGTTAGCTCTACCTTTTCAAGGTTGGAAATTCACTTGGCGTGGGAACAGGTTTGGAACCGTGGTTTGGAAGCGGTTGGATAGATTTGTTTGTAATGCTGAATTTATGGCAGCCTTCCAACATATTAATGTTGCGCACCCTCTCAAGACGTGCTCGGATCACTCGCCACTAGTTGTCAATGCTTCTTCACCAATAACACCTGGCCCAAAGCCATTTAAATTCCTTAATATGTGGACTAAACACAAGGATTTTTTGCAGGTTGTGGGCAATAATTGGTCCTTGCACTGTACCGGTTCCCCTATTTCTATTCTTGCTTCCAAACTTAAAAGACTCAAAGCCAAACAGAGGAATTGGAGTCATACCATATTTGGCAATGATATTTGTTTTCGCAAAGGTACATGAGGCTGAACAAGAAGTCAAAAGCAAGGAAGAAGCTCTTCTACTCCATCAAAGCCAAAGTAATCAAATTGCTTTGGCTCATGCACAAGCTGTTCACATGCGGTGCCTTGCGGAAGAGGAAATCTTTTGGCAGCAAAAGGCGGGGGTGAAATGGCTAAAAGAGGGTGACAAAAACTCCAAATTTTCCATTCTACCCTTCTTGCCAAAAGGCAGCGATTACGCATCTCCAGAATTAAAGTTGACGGGCAATTGACTGAAAATTTGCAGCTCATTGAGGATGCAGGTATTACCTACTTTAAGGAACTCCTGACTTCTAATTATACCACTGCCTTAGACCCATCATTACTTGACCACCTCATGTGCAAGGTCTCGGATGTGGATAACCAGTATTTATTGTCTGAGCTGTCAATAAAGGAATTAAAGGAGGCAGTTTTCTCCCTAAACCCTAACGGTGCAGCGGGAATTGACGGATACAATGGGACATTTTGGTGAGAGAGATATCACTACTTGTTGGGATGTCATCCACCACGACCTCCTCCTCGCGGTGTGTGCTTTCCTCAAAGGTGCAAGATTGCCACGATGTTCACTAGCACTATTGTTGAATTAATTCCAAAAGTAGCCAACCCCAATTCCTTTAGTGATTTTTGGCCTATTAGCTTGTGCGCTTTCGTCAATAAAATTTGTACTAAAATTTTGACCAATCGCCTTGCCTCCAATCTGCCGAAACTCATCTCACCGGAACAAGCAGCCTATGTTCAAGGAAGAGACATTGCGGATAACATCCTCCTTGTCCAAGAGCTGGTCGATTTCATAGATCAGAAAACAAGGGGAGGAACTATGATTGTTAAACTTGACCTCGCCAAAGCATTTGACAAGCTTTCTTGGCCTATCCTCTATGCAATTCTACAGAAGTTTGGGTTTGTTGAACATTGGATCTCCCTTATGCAGCATATTTTGGAAGATTGTTGGTTTTCTATACTCATTAATGGTGCACCCAAAGGCTTAAGACAGCATATTCAAATCCTACAGAGGGGTTCGCCAGGGAGACCCTTTATCACCTCTATTATTCATCCTAATGCTGGAAACGTTTTCTCAAGAATTGAAGGAACAATTTCGAAAGGACAAAATAACACATTATTCCCTTCCAAAGCAGTGCCCAACGATCTCCCACTTGGCCTTCGCAGATGACATTGTTGTTTTTATAAAGGGAGATATTAAATCTATTCTGCACCTTATGAGCTTTCTTTCGAGGTTCGAGCTCTCCTCCGGACAGCTTTTCAACAAGTCCAAATGTTCCTTCTACTTACCCAAAAATGTTGCTCCAGCTCGAGTCCGGTTGATCCAAGCTAAGACGGACTTCGTCCACAAATCCCTTCCATTCACATACTTGGGCTGTCCCATCCAAAAAGCTAAAAAAAGACACAATCTCTACCAGCCATTAATAGAAAAAGTGGCTGCTCGAATTCATGGTTGCAATCACTCTTCCTTTCTCCTGGAGGGCGGCTCATCCTTATCAAGCATGTTTCTCAGTAGCATCCCTATGTACATATTATCGGTTCTTTCACCTCCAAAATCAGTACTCAAAGAGCTGGAACAGCAATTTGCAATTTCTTTTGGAGTTGCTCAGAAGGGATGTTAAAGCATCATTGGATGATATGGATCCGAATAGCCTGAAAATGTGTTAAGATGAGGAGATGAAAGATAGAGCAAGCATGGATTCACTCTTGCCAAGATTGGAGTACATTCGTGGTATTTCGATCAAGTTGGATTGGACTATTCTCAATTCAATAATACATGAAGTCCAATTCTTCAAAGTGAAGCACAAGTAGAGATCCTTTGAGTGCAAGAAGGCGAATTTCCTTTCAATTTTATTTTAGTTTGGTCTTTATTATGTAAAGCCCAATAATAATTTAAAGTGCTGTGTAAATTGGGCTGATTTTAAGCTGGTTTTAAGTTGGGTTTAGTTGTTGAATTAATTCTTAGTTTTAGGCTCATTAATTAGCCTTAATAAGGCCCATTTAGCCCAGTTTACAATCTTGGGGCCACTTATGGCTGAACCCTAGCACTACTTTTTTAGGAGTTTTGAAGCTAGTTTTTAGGATTTCTATAAGCCTATAAATAGGCCTCATCATATGGACGAATTACAGCAGATTTTTATCAATAATATTCATCTTTTTCGTGAGGAAAAAGTTCTTTCTTTTAGTCTTTGGATTAAGACTTTGTTGGGATCATCGCTTGAGCAACGGTGATTGTTCTAACCGACTTATAGATTTGGTTCTTGCCTGATTCATATAGGCAACGGGTCAATTCTTACTTTAAATCTTGTTAAGAGTTTGGTTCTTGTCTCGTTATAGACAATGGGTTAAATTCTTACTTGATTCTTGTTTGTTCTTTATTGTTCTTGTTTGTGTGTTTGATGTCCAAATTCTTGTGACCAACTTTGGAGTCGATCCTTGGGGTTTTGGTGCCATCTTGAATTGTTGGGTTTCGTGGCATCAAGTCGATTGCGTACGGGGTTCGTATCAATCAATCTATTCCCCATTTTTGACGATGACAAACAGTCATAGAATAATCAACATGTAAAATCAATAGATATCAGTGATAACTAGTCATTTTGCAATATATTCCTATTCCTACTCCCCCTTTTGACATCATCAAACAAAGCTCCCCCTTAGAAAGTGTACTCAAATATCCAATATGAATTAACAACAACGTTAAGCTTGGATCATCATCAACACCAATAGTACAAAAAGGCAAAGTAATCCATAAAATGATAATGAGAGCAAATCCAACTAGTCAAAGGAAAAATTCAAAGAAATGCTAAAACTAAAATACATATTATCATAGAATCTAAGTCGAGTCATTTTTCTTCTTAGAGCGTTTTTCGATCTTGCTGCATTTGGAAGGGGTGTCATCATCAGTAGCCTCACTGTCTTCATCTTCTTCATTACGTCGTTGCATGATAAAATTGAATGTGTCGTCAACGTCCTCATCATCGCCTTCATCTTCATTGGCAGCACCTTGATTATCTATTTCCTCTAATCGTCATCCTCACGATCATCCTCTTTTTCAGCATTGTCATCACTTTCGATAGAGGAGTTGAGTGGATATAGTGATTGCATATTGGAAAATTGAACCTGAGCCGAAGCAGACATGGCCAAGCTAAGTGCCTCTTGGAGGATCAACTGACGAGTTTCAAGTCGCTTTAACTTACGATTAGTGTGACATTGAAAGGAGCTTACTTGAGTGCTCAAAGAATTGAGAAGGCTACAGATTTGTGAAAGTGAAGGTTCGGAGGAAGTTGGATGTGGATCATGGACTGGTGGAGGTGTTTGAGGAGGAGGAGAATAGTGAGGTGCCAAACCAGAGGTAGAGGCCTGAGATTTTGAACGTTCAATATCAAAGGCTGCCTTAGTGAACCATTGATCATTAAAATAACGGAGGCCTTTTCGCTCAATATAAGATTTGTTGAAATAGGAAGGAAATTGTTTGTTCCCGTTGAAAGGTACATCAAGGAAATCAAATACTTTGGTAAGAAATTTTCCGTCTCAAAGGAATGTTTCGTTGGGTATTAGTGAGAAAGAGTTCCCACAGGGAGCAGAAGAGATACCCAAAGTCAAGAGAAATTCCTCTGAAAATACAATAAAATAGGTAAAGTTGCATCTTTCCGGGCTCAGTGCGATGCCCATCTGCTGGTAATAGCAAATTTGTTACAAGCAGAATATTCAGTTCAGGAGTGAGCAATGTAGTTTTGGCTTCTGAGGCTTGTTTGAAATTGATGTTAAAAATTGCTCTGTCCTCATCAATGTCAAATCGAGTATCAAGAGCGGGCCATTTATCCAAAGAAAAGAAATAAGAAAATTCATTCGGATTTGAGACTTCACATTCAAATATAGTATTGATGATGTTGGAGGAAATTTCAAGATTTGTGCTGTTGACACGAGAAACTAATGTGCGAACATTGGGGCCTTTCCTAAGATTGGCTGTGAATTGAAGCACCATGTCATGATAAACGGGTAAGTTAGTATGAACTAAGTGACCCCCAATTTTGTTTTGTCAAAACATGTTTTGACAATGGGAAGATTAAATTCATCGAAAAGACTGTGAGAAGCAAGGCGTTGAACGATTATAGATTTGCTAAGAAGAGATGTATACCATTTGGATGCCTTGGCATCGATGAATTTTGGTAAGGTTGGACTTGATGAAACTTGAGGATTAGCAGATGATTCCCCATGCACCGGAGCTTTCCCTTTTGATTTACGTCCACAATTGCTGTTGAAGATCCTCCACGGGATTTAACCATTGTGAATGGAAGGCATATAAAAATTTTGATTTTTTGGAAAGTTGGTGGAAATTTGATGAAATGAGATGGTAGATGGGTGAAATTAGGTGCAATAATGGTGCTGAATACTTTGGGAATGACAATTTTCCAAACAATTTGTCGAGAAAAGTAAGAAGTTGGAGGAATTTTTTAGGAGAAAAATTTCGCCAGAGAGGGTTTCGGTGCTTAGGGTATGTCCGAAAAGGGGGAAAGTGGAGGGTTTTAATCGAGCAGGGAGACCGTTCGGACGTTCGAACGATTTGTGTGTGTTCGATGATGCGTCCGAAAGCTGATGAACGGACGGGCGATCGAAGAGCTAGTGCGTCAGATATTCTTTCGGATGATGGGAAGGATCCGGTAGAATTCCAGTGGGAAATTGAAGAAATTGAGGAACATTCGAACGATCATAAGCGTCCGAGGCAGAGAGGAGATTTTCGGACGAGTGAGAGCGTCTGAAAGAGAGTGTTGTTCGGACGATCGGGTGCGTCCGAACTAATAGATTATGCCAAAGTGAACTGTAAAATCCCCAAACGATTTCTGAGAGATTCAAAACGACCTAGGGCCAAGGGTTTTGTAAAAATGTCAGGCAGTTGATCTAAAGTAGACACAAAATCAACACATATTTCTTTTTTACAAACAAGATCTCTAATAAAATGGTGCTTAACATTAATATGTTTGGTCCTAGAGTGCATTACAGGATTTTTTGTGAGATTCATTGCACTAGTGTTGTCACACCTTATAGGCACACATATAAGAATAAAAAACAACACCAAAATCTTTTAGAGTATGTTTCATCCACAGAAGTTGAGCTCAACAATTTCCAGTAGCAATGTATTTGGCTTCAGCTGTAGAAAGAGAAATAGAATTTTGTTGTTTGCTAAACCAAGAGACAAGACAATTACCCAGGAAATGACACATACCACTGGTACTTTTTCTATCAATTCTACACCCAACAAAGTCAGCGTCAGAATAACTAATTAAATCAAATGTAGAGGACTTTGGATACCACAGACAAAAATTCATTGTACCCTTTTTACAGCTATCAAGTGCGATTCTTTTGGGCAAGATTGAAATCTAGCACACAAACAAACAGCAAACATAATATCTGGTCTGGTAGCTGTTAAGTAAAGTAGGCTTCCGATCATATCTCTATAGTGTTTTTCATCAACACTATTACCTCCTTCATCTTTATCAAGTTTGGTTGAAGTGCACATAGGCGTACCAACTTGTTGCAATCATCTATTCCAAATCATTTGAGTAGCTCCTATAGTTGTGTACTTGATTTGTATAATAAACATTCCTTCCTTTGTTTGGTGAACTTGTAGTCCAAAGAAAAATTGTAACTTTCCCATCATACTCATCTCAAACTCTTTTGGCATTAAATGTGAAAAATCCTTGCACAAGCTTTCATTAGTTGCTCCAAAAATAATATCATCAACATAAATTTGAACAATTAACAAACCATTGGAATTTGTTTTGGTAAAAAGAGTGGTGTCAACTACACCTCTTTTAAATCCATTTTCAATCAAGAGACCACTTAGTCTTTCATACCAAGCTCTTGGAGCTTGTTTCAAACCATATAAAGCTTTAGAGAGTTTGAAGACATGATTTGGAAAATCTTTATTTTCAAAACCCGGAGGTTGTTGAACAAAAACTTCTTGATCAATAAAACCATTTTAAAATGCACTTTTGACATCCATTTGAAATAATTTGAAGCCCAAACATGCAAATACGAGAAACATGCCAATAGATTCTAATCTAGCAACGGGTGAGTCAAAGGTTTCATCAAAGTCAATACCTTCTTCTTGAGCATAACCTTTTGCAACTAGTCTAGCTTTGTTCCTTATGATTTCACCTTTATCATTTAATTTGTTTCTGAAAACCCATTTTGTTCCAATTACGGGATGAGAAGATGGTCTTTCAACTAAGGTCCATACGTTATTTTTCTCAAATTGACTGAGTTCATCTTGCATGGCAATGACCCAAGATTCATCATTTAAAGCAACATCTACATGTTTAGGTTCAATCTGAGAAAGTAATGCATAATTACTATTCAAAGGTTTATGAGAACGAGTAGTTACCGCATCGGATAGATCACCTATGATCAAATCTTGAGGGTGACTGGAGACGAATCTCCAAGCTTTTGGAAGATCTTTTGGAATATCCTTGCTCTTTTCTTCTTCATCATCTACTTGATGGTTGTTGACATCATTGCTTAATGTGATCTCTTGATGATCTTCATGGATAGTGAGCTTCTCAAGCTCCTTTTGAATACTGTCTCAACTACATCTTCATCTTCGCATATACTCTTTGAGATAACATCATTAGTTTCATCAAATGTAACATGTACAACTTCTTCAATCAAAATTGTTCTTCTATTGTACACTCGATATGAATTCTTGTCACTAGAATATCCTAGAAAGATTCCTTCATCCGATTTTTGTCAAATTTACTAAGATTTTCTTTGATTTTTAAAACAAAACATTTGCAACCAAAGACTTTAAAAAAGCTCACAACGGGTTTTTTTTACAAAAAATGAGTTCATAAGGAGTTTTGTTAAAAATGGATCTTAATAAAACTCGATTCATGACAAAACAAGCCATGTTAACGGCTTCGGCCCAAAAATATTGTGGTAAGTTGCATTCACTAATCATAGTTCTAGCGGTTTCTTGAAGAGTTCTATTTTTCCTTTCAACAACACCATTTTGTTGAGGGACTCTAACAACCGAAAATTCATGTGAAATACCGTTGTGATCACAAAATTTTGGAAAACCTCCAAATTTAAAAGATCATATTTTGGCTCCATTGTCACTTCTTAAACGAATGATCTTTAAATTCAATAAATTTTGAATTTTGGAAAACTGTTTTACAAATTTTTCAAAAGCTTCATTTTTGTGAACAAGAAATAATACCCAAGTATACCTAGAATAGTCAGCTACAATAACAAAGGCATATTTACAACCACCAAGACTAGCATGCTGAGTTGGTCCAAACAAGTCTAAGTGCAACAGTTCTAAAGGTTTATGAGTGGACACAAAATTCTTTGGTTTAAAAGAAACCTTAACTAGTTTACCAAATTGGCATGCATCACAAATTTTATTTTTCAAAAACTTTAGTTTTGGCAAACCTCTTACCAATTCCTTCTTAGCAAGTTTTTCAATTAAATCCATATTAAAATGACAAAGTCTTCTATGCCAAAGCCAAGGATCATCTATGGAAGCGGTAAGACATTTTACATTGCTATTGCTAATTTTATCAAGGTGAATCACATAAACATCATTGTGCCTAGTGCCCTATAGTAAATAAAACAACATGATTTTTATCAAGGATAAGACATTCATGCTTGGTAAAAAACACATATAAATTTTTATCACAAAGTTGACTAACACTTAATAAATTGTAGTTCAAATTATCAACAAGAAGCACATTCTTTATCAAGGTTTCACCATTTTTACCTACATCACCAATGCCGATTGATTTTGCTTTATTGTCATCCCCAAATGTTACTTTTCCACTGTTTTCGGATTTGAGGTTTGCGAAGAGAGAAGCATCACCCGTCATGTGCCATGAGCATCCACTATCTATGAACCACTTAGCATTGTTGTTGATGTTAAGTACCTTCACAATAGATCGATTGATAACTTTTGGCACCCACATTTTCTTGGGTCCATTTGAGTTAGTGAGATTGCTATTAATCCATACGGTTTTCATTCCAAGTTTCTCATTTTTCTTGACATAACACATATTGTTGACATGTCCATGTTGTTGGCAAAATCTACAAGTAATATTTTTATTTCCATGTAATAAAGAGGATTTTGATTTTACAAAACATAGATCATCCCTTCTAAACATGATAAACATTTTGTTGATTAATACATTTCTATTTCTTTTCAAATCAACAACATTTTCTCTCTTTCTAGTCAAGAGAACATTCAAATCATCCAATCTTTTCTTCAAGGAGGCTTGTTCTTCCTTGACCTTTGATCTCACATGCATTCTTTTCTTCAAGACACTATTTTCTTGTGATAACCAATTATTTTCATTCACAAGTTTAGAGTTAGCATTCAATAGAGCATTTTGATTTCTTCACTAACTCCTTATTTCTATCATATGATTCTTTTAAGCTATCATGCAATTTTAAAATGAAAGCTTCAAGATCATTTTCATCATTGGAGTCATAGTTCGAATTTACCTCATCATCTCCAATGGCCATAAAGGCCATTGTGCCGACTCCATTTCTTCTTCAACTTCTCCTTCGGAGTTGCAATCATCCCAGGTGATTTGAAAGTTATTGAATCGAGGATTTTCTTCCTTCCTTCTTTTTCTTGGAAGGACACTCATTTGCAAAGTGTCCGAGTTGACCGCATTCAAAGAACTTTTCATTTTGCTTCTTCATTTCTAGCTTAGTCTTTCCTTTGAAATTATTTGAAGTGGTAGCTCCACCTCTTCTCATTCTCTGTTTGTTGATATAATGTTTAAGAAATCCTTTGGTGATGAGTGCAAGATCTCCTTCATCAAGATCTTCGTCTTCTAGATTGATGGGGACATCATCCTCTTCTTGAGAGGTCTTTAGTGCAATGCTCCTTCTTGGTCTGGCTTCTTCATAATCCACCACTTTGGCCTTCAACTTCAATTCATAAGAGGTAAGAGAGTTGATTAGTGATTCAATAGGCATTGAATTTAAATTCTTGGCTTCCTCTATAGCGATTGTTTTTTTTTTATACAAACGAACTATTTTTTATTGATAGAATCAATGATTACAAATGCGAATATTAGGGCAGCCCCTAGCATCTAGGCCAACCAATCCTTTGTAACAGTGTAAGGAATGGTATAGCGATCATATTCAACATAATTAGGTTTTGAAGTGCCCTCATTAGCTAAACTATCAGCAACTTGGTTGGCTTACCTATATACATGCTTGAAAGTGATGTCTTTCCCAACACAATGGCTGTTGATGAATCGAAGTTGGGAGTCAATACTCCAGGTGCCAATGAGCCCACCAAAGTGTTAACTAGCACAAGGGAATCAATCTCAACAACCAGTGAGTGCACATGCAATCTACTGCACATCTGAAGTCCATCTACTAAAGCCAATGCCTCACAGCTTGTAAATTTGTTTGTTGTTGGTAACCATTAGAAAACGCCCTGATGCATTGTCCGTTGTGATCCCTTAGGATGCCACAACCAGCTGCCATTCCTGGGTTTCCTTTATAAGCACCATCCATATTCAATTTGAGGCATCCGTATGGAGGGCAGTCCCATTTGACAGCTTGGATCTTTTTTGGCTTGGTTTGGATTAGTTGGTTACAAATGTCCCATGGGGACAGTAGCAAGTCATCGGCTGTGGTTACCTTTTTAAAGGGATGAGTTGAGGAGATATTTACTAAATAAGAGTTGATGTCCGCAGTAATCCTTGTTGCACTACTTGTGTTGCCATCCAAAACTGCCTTGTTCCTAGCTTTCCATAAGAACCAACAAATGACACAAGGGAGTATTTTATGGATTACTCCAATTGCGGAAGAAGGTGTTGCAGCCCACCACCATGAATTTAACTTTTCCAAAATGGTCATAGATGGAGTAATAGGTAACTCCAGCCAGTCTTCAAAGAATTGCCAAATTTGCCGTGATATTTCACATTCCACAAAAAGGTGGTCCAAGGATTCTTCATGACAGCAAAACCAGCACTTAGAGGCCAACGAGAAACCAATTTTCCGTAAGGTATCATCTAACGGCAGTCGCTTATTCAGCAATTTCCGCATGAAAATGGAGATCTTCAACTGAAGTCTCTTATCCCAAATTATTTGCCGAGAAGGTATACGCACCTTTGTTGGGGGGGTACGTTGATGAGAGTGAGAAAGAACCTTTAGGTGTGAGGGTCCAAACAATGAGGTCTGGTTCATCAGTTAAAAGGCATGGTCTTGTGCTGAGAACTGCTGCGACGTTTTGTAACTCCTCATTAGAGTATTTCTCATCCAGAGGGGAAAGATTCCAGCCATTGTGACCTCCAACTTGTGAAACCTTTAGATGTTCATCATGTACTTGTTCAACCATGTGGAATAAAGGCCCATGTTCAGTCCATGGGTCGAACCAAAAGGAGCAATCTGCCTTCCGTGGGAGAAATAATAGCCACTTTTCTGCATCGTCACGAGCTCGCAACATTCTCTTCCAATTATATGAATCTCTTAGTGATACCGTGACTAACGTGGGATGCTCACTATTAAGGTAGCGATTCTGAAGAAAAGAGCACCACAAAGAATTGCTTTTCCGGAATTTCCACCAAAGTTTGATGCCAAAGCCACGAACCACCTCCTCTAGTAAGGGAACCCCTAGACCATTTGATAAGCAGTGTGTGGGCTGGCATACTGTTGCCCATGAGATCCAATGTCGCTTTAGAACCCCTTTCGAGCAACCCCAATGATGCTACTTAGGACGTGCTTGATGAGAACTAGTCGTCCTCAGGGTGAAAGAAATCGCGTCTGCCAGCCACAGATTCAGGCGACCACTTTTTCGATTAGTGGCTGGAAGATATTACGTTCTCTTTTGGCCTTTTGAATGGACAGCCCAAATAGATGAAAGGAAGGGATTTGTGAACAAAGCCCGTCTTTACTTGAATCAACCGAACTCTGGGTGGAGCTGCCTTTTTGGATAGGTAGAAGGAGCACTTGGACTTGTTAAAGAGCTGCCCGAAAAAGAACTCAAACCTCGAAATAAAGTTCATGAGACTTCGGATGGACTTGACCTCTTTTTTTGTGAAGATAACAACATCATCTGTAAAAGCCAAGTGAGAGATGGTAGGGCACTTCTTCGGGAGAGAATAATGTGATATTTGGTCTGTTTGAAAATGATCCTTCAATCTGAATAAATGCGCTTGGGAAAATGTTTCAAGCATTAAGATGAATAGCAAAGGTGATAAGGGGTCACCCTGGCGAACACCTCTGGATGACTTAAAAAATCCCTTGGGAGCTCCATTTATGAGTATAGAAAACCAATAGTCCTCCAATATATGCCGTATAAGAGAGATCCAGTGGTCAGCAAATCCAAACTTCCGCAGTATTGGGTAAAGGAAAGGCCAAGAAAGCCTGTCAAAAGCCTTGGCGAGGTCAAGTTTTACGATCATATTCCCTCTCCTTGTTTTCCGGTCTATAGAATCAACCAGCTCTTGGACAAGAAGGATATTTTCCGCAATACTCTTCCTCGGATGTAGGCGGCTTGTTCGGGAGAAATGAGCTTGGGCAGAATAGGTGAAAGGCGGCTAGCCAAGATTTTTGTGCAAATTTTATTGAAAAAAGTGCACAAACTAATGGGCCGAAATTCACTAAAGGAGTTGGGGTTGGCTACTTTTGGAATTAGTGCAATAAGGGTACTAGTGAACTACATATAAGAGGCAGCTTTCCACCTTTGAGAAAATCGCTCACTGCAAGGAAAAGATCATGATGAATAATGTCCCAGCAAGTGGAAAAGAAAGTCCCGTTGTAGCCATCAATGCCCGCTGCACTGTTTGGGTTGAGAGAAACCACTGCATCCTTTAGTTCCTTCGTTGAGAGCTCGGATAATAATTGCTGATTATCCTCTGCCAAGACTTTGCCCTGAAGGTGGTCAAGAAGTGATAGGTCTAATAATGCTAGTGCTGCTTATGTTTCAACTTCTTCTTCTGAAATTACTTGTGATTCAATTAAATGGCATAATAATTTAGGGCATATTGGACAAGATAGAATATCCAGACAAGCTAGAGAATGGTTTTTGGGCTCTCTCTTCAAAATAAATCTTCTAATTTATGTGCCTTGCCTTGTTGGTAAATCTAGCAGGAAAACTTTTGGAAAGGCCAAAAGGACCTCTTATCTTCTAAAACATATCTATTCGGACATACGTGGACCCATGGAATATAAAAGAACGACACGGTGCATATTATTTCATTACATTTATTGGTGCTTACTCATCTTACGACTCTATTTTTCTGTTAACCCACTGTTACGAAGCTTCAGAATGTTTCAAACGTTTTGCACTAGAGGTTGAGAATCAAAAAGAACGGAGTACAAAAGCTCTTCGCACTAATAAGGGTCGGTATATATTTCTAATCAGCTCAGGATATTTTGTGAGAAAAAAGTTTTTTGAATGACAATTGACGATTCTAGGAACTTAGCAACAAAATGGTGTTGCAGAAAGAAGGATCGTATGTTGTTGGATATGGTAAGGTCAATGATGGCAAAAGCCAACCTTTCGATTAGTTTTTGCGGGGATGCTCTTTTGATTGCTACCTATATCCTTAATCGAGTTCTCTCAAAAGCAACCCTCTTAACTCCATATGAGTTATGGAACAGGATAAAGCCTACTCTAGAAGACTTGTGCACTTGGGGATCTGCAGGGTATGTTCGCAACCCTTCCCATAAGATCCATGAGAAGTTAGGTCCTAGAGCTAATAAGTGTATCTTCATAAGATATTCTCAACACTTTAAGGGCTATGTAATGTATGGTAAACACCCTGATAGGGGATTAACTGAAATAGAATCCCATGATATTAATTTTTTTGAAGATTACTTTCAAAAATTTAAGAGAGGTAAATAAGAAAAATCTTGAACTCTGTGACATAGGGAAAAATCAAGATGGTGCATCTCAACCTGATGGATTGGATGTGGAAACGCAACCAACTCTGGAGTATATTATGAATATAGCACACCCATTGAACCTTCTCAAAACATGCAGTTTCGTAGAAGCAAGCATGGAAATGTTCTATGCAGACACTTCGAGACAAAAGGTGAGACATTTTTGAATGCATCTGTGGATGTTGATGAGCCTCTTCATATGAAGAAGCATTGAGCTCATCGGCCTCAAGTAAATGGCTAGCAGCAATGAAGAGGAGGTAGACTCCATGGCTAATAACCATGTATGGGATTTGGTTGATCTGTCTTCTGCCTGGGCGCAGACTATTAAGAACAAATGGGTCCGAAAAAATCAAGTGCAAGGATGATGGATCAATCGATAAATTCAAGGCCCATCCTATAGCCAAAGGCTTCACTTAGAAAGAAGGTATAGACCAAGAAGAGATGTTTTCTCCTGTGGTGAGATTTGCGTCAATCCAGCTCATCTTGGCAATTGTCGCACACTTAGATTTGAAATTGTTCCAAATGGATGTGAAGATAGCTTTTCTCAATGGAGAATTAAGTGAGCAGATCCATATGGATCAACCAGTTGGGTTTCAAGTCAAAGGACAAGAGCACAAAGTGTGCCACTTAAAACGTCTATTTATGGCTTGAAAAAATCATCCAAACAATGGTACATTCGGTTTAACCAAGCCATTTTATCAATTGGTTTTATGATGACTGAAGAGAACCATTGTGTTCACATTAAGAAACTTCAGAATAAGTTTCTCATTCTCTCATTATATATGGATGATATCCTCTTTGTTGGAAATGTTTACAAGGATTTAATAGTTACCCCTCAAAATTTATTGTCGGCCACTTTTGAGATGAAAGACATGGGTGAAATAGAATATATACTCAGGGTAAAGATCTCGAGAAATTGTTCTAAAAGATTTTTTAGTTTGTCTCAAGAAACTTATATCAAAAGAATTTTAGAATGTTTTCTCATGCAAGACTACAAAACCCAAGGTACCCCTATGGAAAGGAGTCTATACCTCAGCAAAAAAACAATGCTCTAAAATAGAAGAAGAAAGAAACCATATAGCAAAAGTTCCATATGCAAGTGCAGTTGGTAGTCTGACGTATACTATGATGTGTACTCGACCTAACATCTGCTTTGCAGTAGGCATGGTTAGTAGATATCAAAGCAATCTGGTACTATGCATTGGAATGTAGTTTAAAGCTTAATTAGATATTTGAAAGGAACCTCTAATATGGCTTTGTGCTATCAAGGTGGGAGCCTCAAATTAGTCGGGTATAGTAATGCAGATGGATCAATAAGTTGATAGGGATGAGCCACCTTCAGGCTACATCTTCATTCTTGGTGGATGAGCCATTTCATTGTGTAGCAAAAAGTAACAGTGCATGTCATTGTCCATGATGGAGTTTGAATACGTTGCATGTAATGCTGTGGTACAAGAAGTAATTTGGCTTAAGAGTTTTTTGCAAAGCTTGAAGATTACAAGGCAACTTCATGAAGCTGTTTTGATTCATTGTGATAACACAACAACTATAGCTTATGCAAACGATTCTAAATATCATGGAAAAACCTAAAGATGACAACACACATTACTATTTCATACGTGGCATCATTGCACAGGGTCAAGTAGTGTTGAAGCATGTTTCCACTACTAATATGTTAGCTGACCAGTTTACAAAACCAATCCTTAAGAATGCTTTCTGTAAGCACATTAAGGGTTTAGGTCTAGTGAATATTTGATTAATTTTGTTTATCATTTATGCAATAAAATCCTTATTTGTGAATTCTTTGCATAATTGTTTCTCAAAGCACATAGCTAAGAAAATTTGTCACCAGGCTACTCAAAGATTATTCCACTAATACAAAAAATCGCCCCAGCATTGAGATAGCAAGTGGGATGAGACTTAAATTATCACTAGGTACCAATTGTGGTGATCTCCTTATCGCTATTGAGATGAGTAAGAATAATTAATCATAGTCGCCGTAGTTATGTATTAAGAAGAATTTAAAAGTTGAATATGAAGGTATCCACACTTCATATAGCTTGTTAATAGTCAGATTTGAATCTTGATATTCAAGACAGATGTCTTGAGAGATAGTTGGTCCAAATTCTGTATGGTGTAAATTAGAGCGTGACGACCTGAATAGGAGCTCCACCATAGCATACTTTTCATACTGTCTGTGCTATAAGTCGACTGATAATCGGAGTGATTGAATGGATCTCTACTTCATCACTGTGTGAGTGCTGTGGACTTATTGTCCAACCTATTATACCTTTTGGAACTTGAATCTATATTGAGAAATTAAGGGTTCTATGATTTTGCTACCTTAGTGTGTACTCCAAAGGTCATGAATAATGAAATCTAATGGAACATATCTAGGAAAGTAGCTAGTCTTTGATCTATCAATATGAGTATTCAAGGAAAAGTTATCTGAACTTACACATGAACTTTGTATCTCACTGCCTGGACGGTTATAGAAATATTGGTTTTTGAATATAACCATGAGTACACAGAGATGTAAAAGAGAATTTTGCATGCCTCTATTATTAGATGGATCAGAGATGCAAAACTTTGTGTAGTTAAGATAAGTTGGGGGTATTTCGAGATAATTGAGTAGAGTTATGTTAGCGAGATTGCAACTTGACATAACATCTCTCGCTGGTATCTTTTCTCGTTTGGTCACACGTTTCATTTCATGTATGATAGTGAGAATAAGTTCTTGGGATTAATAGATAAAACACATTAAAAGTAATTTGTACGAGTGGTAGATGTTGTATGTAGACGTCTACATAGCATACAACATGAATAATTAATTAATCCTTTAATTAATTAGTTGTACAATGACTATTTTGACAATCAAGTAATTGTTTGTGAGACAATTACCTAAGCGATAATTATTTAGTCAAAATAATTATCTAAGTGATAATTATAATTGACCAAATATATCATCATTAGAATTCATTAATTTGAGTTGGAAAAGGTTTTCTCGACGATACTAGTTGGGACTCTATCAAATAGAGTTGCATAAATAGACCTATTGGTTAGAGAAAAATTATTACGTTTAATCTTTCTCTCTCCCCAACTCCCTACTTCATAAAATTCCTTAGGCTTATTCCTCTTAGAGAAACCATCATAGGCTCTAGAATTTGAAATGTGAAAATTGTGGGTAACTCCAGTAGCAGCTCCATCCGTTTGAGAAAGGTGGTTGTTGCTGTCAGAGATTGGATTTGCAAAGCTAGCCGATCTTACAAAAGCTACGTTTTTAGAGGTATAATTTCCTAACAAATTAAATTATACCAACATAGACAAACTTCTAATGTGAAAAACTTTGCTGGCATAAAACGAGCCCAGAGAGTGCTTGATGTTTTTAGGTTCCAGCTCCATTTTTGTGCAATTACTTTCATGATATCAAGCGATTCCTGAATAGCTAAGTCATTCTTCAAAGTAGGGTAGCAAAGATTTGACCATTTTATCCAATTCTTCCTCGGACCATGTTTCGAAGTCCCTTAAAAAAATCAGCCATTATGGCTTCAATTTTATTGAACACAGGTTTAAGAGACTCCATCACTTCAAAGATGTGTATGGGAATCGACGAGAGAAAATGCATGATTAAAACGGGACAACCCCCTAGTGAAAGTAACTTGTTTTTCTAGCACGCTAGTTTTTGTCATATTCTATCAACCAAATATTGAAAATGATTATTTTTTTCTTCCTCAAAATAATGAAATCCCAAGTTAGTAAAAGGAAATGATTTTGAATTGATACCATATAAGCATTCTGAATAATGCATTACTAAAATGGAGCATTTGGCCGATTGCAACAAAGAACTGATTTGTCAAGATTGATATTTTTGCCCAGTGCGCCTAAAAAGTCCATAAGGTTTTTCACCGTTTTCCTATCCCCTTTGGAGAATATGATAATGTCATTAGCAAATGCCAAATGCATGATGATCAGACAGTTGCACAACAAGGAATTGGGTTTAAGCAAGCCATGTTTTATAAGTAAAACCAAACCTCTTATACAGCTTTGTCACAAATAATGAATAAAATAGTGAGAGGTTCATTATTTGCCTTTCTTAACACCCTTTGATAATTGGATCAAACCTATGACTAACCAAATAAGATGGAGAACCTACTTGTAAGATATGTAAAATTAGATGTGACATGTCTTTATGAAATTCAAATCGAAGCAGGTCAGCTTCAAGAAACTTCTAGAAAACCCTATCAAAGGCTTTCATTATGTCCAATTTAAGAATTATGTTGTGACCTCTGCATTTTTTATTCAAAGAATAGATCAGTTCCTGAGCAAGGAGAACATTACTACTAGCGTCCTTTCCTTATATGACAAACCCTAATTGCTCCTGGCAGATTATGAAATGCAGCACTCTACCTAGATGGTTAGCCAAGATATTTTAGAAAACCTTGTTGATAAAAGTTTTAAGGTAGTGCTCTAAACATAATCAGGTCAGCATGAGTGTAATAGAACTTCTTTATTTAAACTTATCTCATATTTTATTCAACGACAAATTTATGTTTCATTCTTGTTTCTCTAGTAATAGACTTATTTTGAATGAGTCTATTGGTTGATGTTAGAGATTTATTCACAAAATTTTTTAATATGAGACACTAAATCTTTAATTACATTATTCATAATATTTGTAATAAATACCGGAGGGTACTGAATGGAGCACGGCTACCCTCAGAAGCTAGTATCGTGACTTTCCCTCAATGTGACATGAGTTATTCATAAGTAAGGATGATCAAGTCTCATATCATTTCACATGAGTTGTTAGGATTGACATGATAGACGATTGCTAAAGCAGTAAGTTGAACTAGACCATAACTCTCATATTGGATCACATTGGATTTCCCCTTGTTAATGATCCAATAATGTCATGATTCTTTGGATTGATCCTTTGACTTATAGTGTTTTGAACACCTCATTCTTGAATATATGATGTTTATGGTGTATAATATTATACTCTTTTAGGTTATAATAAAGCAGTAATTGGCATCATATAGTTCAAATATGGAGAGGTTGCATTCACATAAGAATCCATTACCCTTAAGTGAAAAGTAAAGAGGGTGCCAGTGATAGTTGATGTAGAAAGGAAAGAGTTTCCTCATAAATATACAAAGCAGGAAAATCTTGGCTAAGATAGTTGATGTATAAAGGAAAGAGTTTCCTCATTAAATATACATGCTAAGATACACGCAAGTCATATGAGAGATCTCAAATTGGCTTGACAAGGAAACCATGGCCATGATCTAGATTATGGAAGGATTTTACCACATGGTTATCATATTATAAAGGTTTGTGATGAATTCCTCTCAATCATGTCCTACTGATAGCCATGATATGTTGCTAGACGCCACTCTAATTGTTAGCCATGATATGTTGCTAGAGGTCACTCATGGACTTTGGGGGCAATTTTGGAGTTGAGAGTTAATATCTCCCAAAAGATGCTTCAAGGTTTTTATGTAAGTTATGAGATTGTGGACAAAGTCCTTGACCTAATTGGTTCTTATCAATTCATTTGATAAATATCCTGATGTCATTAGGAACATGAACCTAGTTGGTTGCATATACAAAGGCATGATGATCAATTAATTTCAGACTAGTTGATAAAAGTGTAATAGTTGCGCAATGTGTATCATATTGTATAGTTATGGGATGAATTAATGAAGGCTTCAAATGGGCTTATGCCACTTTTAGATATGAGGGTTGATTTAAATAATTTGATGTTTAATAATACATGAAAAAATATTTTGTAAATGAATTGTTGAACTGGTGTCTTTATTTATCGTATTTAAGCCGAGTAGAGACTTGAGATTAAAATATGATTATGTGGGGAATAAATAACATATGTGAGATGATCTAGTTAATTTTAGAAAGCCCATGGTTAGTTATTAATACACCAAAGACATGTGATTAACCCAGGGAGAAAAATTAGGATTTTCAATTCAATCGTAATAAACCGAGTTCTACCAAACCCTATTTTCCTTTTAAGTGGTCTATATATACTCACTTACGCTTCCCAAGTCAGTTGAGGAGCAGTATTTTATGCAAAATAGGAAGAGAGAAATTCATTCTCCCTTCACCCTCACAAATTGTCTATCTTTCCCTCCTTTTATATTACTTCTAGGATTAAGGGTTTTGGCCAAAATATGAATTCTTTCACTTGCTAGTTTATTTGTTTAAGATCTTCGCTAGCATGAAGTATTAACAAATATCTGAGAATAGGAGTTGGTTGATTAAGTACTCATGTGGACTGCTAGATACGTCATATGTTTGGTGTTCTTCGTCTTCAACCCGAAACTTGTTAAGTTTACTGCAAAAATTCGACTTTTGAGATTACCAAGGTAAAGATCTCTTGGTCACTTCCTAACAATATAAGTTTCATAGATCAATCCATGGACGAGGGGTTTTAGATTATTTATATGATTTTTTCCTCTACATTTAAATTTTTAAATATCTCTTTATCGTAGTAACCTCATACTTCAAAAAGAACATAATGAAATCAGAAGGATGTCTGCAAATGATGAGAGATTATATTTCTTGGAATTTGTAATATAAAAGTACTCCAAATGGCTCTGGGTAGCCAGGAACCTGAATAGAATCCTTGAGCTACTTTGTTAAATATCTTGGGAAATGATCCCCAAACAATGAGTAAAGAACATTCCTGAGAAACCATCCAGGCTAGACACAGTTTCTTTATCAAGATGGAAAACTGCTGCATTCACTTCTTCCAAGGATAACGGATTGAGAATATCTAGGTTGTAATCCAATGATATTAGATGTGGTATGAACTCTATCAATTTATGTAATGAAAATTCCTCAGCCAAGAGTAGATTTTGAAAGAAGATGGCCCATCAAGCAGCCTCAATCTTGATGGCTGCCAAATCTTCCAGCCAAGCACTGGAGCCACCTCGTATTCTCACAATCAAAGCATAAGACATTGTTTTAGCAATAGATGGATGGAAAAATTTCATATTAAGATCACCTAGTGATTGCCACTTGATTCGAGTTGTTTTCTCTAAAATCCTCCTCAGGTTTGAGCTTCTAAAAAAGATTTGCTTAGGCCAAGTTAAGCTGTATGCAAGAAGTAGGAGAGGGGTTAACCTGGAATTCAGATTCTTGCATTGTAACCTCATTCTATGTTGCATGTACGACATCAGAAATATTGCAAAAAGTGTCTCGGTTCCAGGCATGCAATCTTTGTTTTAGACATTTTAGCTTTGAAGAAATTGCCATCATTCCATAAACATCTACAGGTAGCTTCCTGATTTCCTCTACGATGAGTGAAAAAAATTGGTGTCATACCCACATATGCTGAAATCGAAAAGGTTTGGGGCTTGAGGAATCGATATTTGGTTGCACTAAGTATTACCAAAGAAAAAGAGGGGCATGGTTTGAGGATCCGCAATTCAGGTGATGTGTTATGATATTTGAATACTAGCTGGTCCAAGGCTGGTTTACTAAAAATCGGTCCAATCTCTTTCAAACTGGCTCCCAATTTCTTACTCCCATCCAAGTAAATTGGCTGCCCATGTAAGGTAGAGAACACAACCCACAATTATCTATATGTAGTTAAAGTCCGAGATAGCTGGTTGATTTCACTGGGAAGAACCCTTGTATTTAGAAACTGATTGAGTGACATTGAAATCTCCACCAATTATCATAGGTACATGAATAGAAGCTGGGAAATGGATTAAATAATTCCACAAATGTAGCCGACCATCTCTGGTACTTCTAGCATAAACAAAAGTATATAAACTAGTATGATTCCACAGGTCATGAGCTAGCTTTACATTTATGAATTGTTTGTTTTGCTCAAGGACGTTGATACGATAACTCTCCTTCCAAAACATCCACATCTTATTTGTTAAGTTTAAAGATGCTTATAGAACTGAAATCCAAGCTTTGAATAAAATTGCTCTAGTTGGATATAATCAACCATTGGCTCCAAGATTATTAATAAAGAAATTGTGAATCCTTATGAGTTTTTTCAATCTCCACAGAGAGTACATATTTTCGATTCCCTTAATGTTCCACACCAAGAGATTTGTTGTTGATTAGTCTGATAGATGATGAAGTTGATGAGGCCTTGGTTGCCTGTCAAGTGAGAATGATGCATGTTAAGTTGATTTGTTTCTTCTTCGACTCCTCACGAGTTTGTTGATCAGGGCTGATAAACTCTGGCACATCACCTTTTCCCATTCTTGAATAAAAATCTGTAAGGGTTGCTAAGCTCTTTCCTGTCCAATACTTCATTGTGCTTCATTTCTGATTCTAAAAGAGAATCCCAAACATGTTTCGTTCTTCAAAATCTACTACCCTTTGGCTAGCGAAGGGATATTGTTGATCATCAATGATATTGGAAAATTGTGGGGGTAGAATAGCATGAGAAATTACCAGTGACTGTCAGTTCATCTGTTGAAGACAAATTCTCTTCATTATTTTATTGGTTATCTCTGAACCAAGAAGGGAATTGGGATCCTCCTTTTCTCTATTTTTCTTCTTAGTAGAATTAGAAAACATTCCTTCTACTATCTCTTCCTTAGGCTACACAGTGGATCCCTTATAGCGGGATTGACATTGTTTTGTCTGAATCCTATTTTTTTTGTGGTATAGGCATATGAAAGAAGGGCATTGAGTTCTCTACCTATCCACAACAGATGATGTTATTAAAGCATGTGCAACTTATGCTAGAGAAACGATTGATTCCCACTGAAGTGCTGCTATGCTCTTAGAGTTCTTCAAGTTGATGAGCTTTTGTAGATAAGTTGAAGTCCACATTTTTAGAATCTATGATGGCATGTGGATCCAAATCTAAGTCAATGTAGTTCGAGATTGCAGATTTTTCTGTTTGTATCAAACTTGATGAAGAGGCTTGTTCTTTAGCTACTTGAATTGTTGGTGATGTATTTGGCTAGATTGGCAATTGATTAGAGGCTTTTAGTTTCTTTGGAATCCACTACTATTGTGAACATTGTTGATCCATTGGAGCAGGAGGAGTTGGTGTAGGGTTTTGAGAGGTTGATTTTGGGTTTTGAGCATTAGAGTTTGCTATTTTACATTCATTGATTGTGTGGCCAACCTTGCAACAATGAGAGTACACTGGAAGATCTTTAAATTTAATACATTTCCAGAAGCCTTTTTCACCCATCCTAACCTAAACACGAGAGGGTTGAGGTTTTGTTGGTCCCAAAGCAACCTAAGAGGGGGGGGTGAATTAGGTTTCTAAAAATAATTTTGGAAAGATTAAACTTAATGAAATTTTACAACTAAAAATTAATATAATGAAGATAGAATCAATGAAATTGTAAAGAAAGAAAGAGAGGAAATTAAACAGCCAATATTCCCAAGCTAACAAGCTTGAAGTATTAATATACTAGAATGCTTCACACACTTGGTGAGCCAATTGCAATCTTTACAAAGTAGATGAATTCTTGCCACAAAAGTTTGGCGTGGGGATGTCTGAGTTTTGGCCATTCAAAAGTGCTTGTGTGAAGGTTTTCCGTTGCCCTTCAACCGGTGGTTGAAGGGCAGTTGGATGGGCCATGGCCGAGAAGAAGGCAAAGGAATTTGTAGAGTTTTTGGTTTTTTTAGAGTGAGAAAATGTAGAGAGAAGGAGGAGAAAATCAGCCTCTATAGCGATTGTTTTGGCATCCCATTCTTTGGATAGAGAATTTAAGATTTTTGTATTCTTTTCACCCAAAGAATATTCCTTACCCAAGGCTTCAAGATCCTTAATGATGTCATTGAAAAACTATTCCTATTAGAGGAACAGATGAAACTATTAAATTCATATTGGATTAATTCAAATTGCTTTACAACCTTTAAATCGTCAAGGACTTGATACTACTGTCTGTGTTGCTCTTCGTGATGCCAGACATAATAAATTTTTAGATTCATTAATCGGTTTAATGATTGAATCAAGCCTTTGTAATGGTCCAATTTATTTTAATAGTTATCCAAATTTTTAAGTATCCTTAAGTGATAAAAATTTGCTTGATGTTTTAACCTTAAATATTAAAACTAAAGGTTATGATATGAAACCTGGATCAGAAAATATAAATATTACTTATAGAATTTGTTATAAGTTAATGAATACTATAAGTCCTGGTGCTATTAATATAAATACAAATGACAGAAAAACTCCTTTGATTGATACAAATTTAACCAGATCTAATATACAAATTCCTAAATTAATAAAATGGGATGAAGTTAACATTCCAGAAACATGGATGTTTGAGAAAATTACAAATCCTACTCCTGTTGAAGTAAATACTACTGTTTCTTATATTAATGAAGAACCTACAGGAAATGTTGAAATTGCTTTCACCAGACGAAGAAGATCTACTTCTTCTATTCCAACTTCTCTTTCTCAAAACTTTCAAAATACACCAAGATCTGTATATAGATCCAGATCTTAGATTAGTAGATTAAATTTTGAAGGAACTCAAGAATCACCTAATAAAATTCTTCATGGAATTTATAATTCTGCAAATGAAACAGAAGATATAAATTTAGGATCTGAAGTAAATTATCAATCCGACTATCAGATAAATGTTTTATCAAATCAAGAATTTTCTGATGAAGAAATGAAAAAATTTTCTGAAAAATCTAAAGAAGAATTTTTTAAAGATAAATATAAAAATTTTAGAAAATGGTTTTCTTCACTTTATAATAAAATAGAATTAAAAGAAATAAACAAAAATTATTATAAATTTATTAAAACCTCTATGGTATACATAGATTTTATACCATGGTTTAGAAATGATTATAATGCTAGCCTAATTGATAAAAATTTTGATATTACTATTTTGGAAGAAACTTACCAAAATTGGTGCTTAAATGATGATAATATTATAAAATCCATACATCCTCATGCAAGAACTCTTAAAATAGGATTAGAAACAGCTCAAATTAAGGCTTTTCCTTATATGCTGATAGTTCTAAACCGGATATGGCTAAAATTGTGAAACAAAATAATTTTTCAAATCTTAACTTAGGAACAATTTCTAAACAATTAAATAGAATTGAAGAAAAATTACATTATTATTCTTCTCCCTTTATAAATACTCCTGTTAATATCAAACCTATTCCTATTTCCAATTATCATGTTTCTTCAATAAAACCTAGAGAAAATTGACCTTCTGATGTTTTTATTGATAAAAGTGAAGAATTAGTAAAAATTTTAAGAGGAAAAATGAAAGATTTAAATATAATAGAAGCTTCCTCAAGTGATAAACAAAAAAATATTTTAAAATTGAATGTTTTATTAGTAAAAGAAAATGATGGGATAGTGAAGATAATGAAAGTAATTCTTCAGAAAATGATATTACAAACATTTCCGAAATGTTTCAAATTAAAAAATATAAACAAAGAACTGAATTAGGAGATTTTTGTGATCAATTCGCTATTCCCGCTCCTCCTATTCCTTGTCAGACCTTAAGCAAAAAGAATTATAAAAAATAAAAAGAAAAATAAATTTAAAAAAAATATTAAAAAACATACTAAAACTTAGAAACCATTTTTTAGAAAGAAGTCAAAAACAACAAATAAAAAGAAAACAGATCAAGAAGTAAAAGAATAGGTAAAAGCAAATATAATTTGTAGAAAATGTGGCAAGAAAGGTCACTATGCTAATAAATGTAATAAATGTACAACTAAAATAAACTTAATAGAAAAAATTGGAGATTTACAAATTGATGAAGAAATTAAAAAGTAAATTATTAATCATTTAAAATTCTCTAGTAGTGATTCTGAAGAAAATTATGAAGATAATCTTTCTGAAACAAGTTCTGATGATTCTCGTGAATGTTCTAATTGTACTCCAGAATTAACCTACTATAAATCTATAGTTGAAGCTCATGATTTAAATCCCACTATTTTTACTTTAGCAGATAATCAAAAATTTATTTTAGATATAATAGATGAGATAGAAAATCCTGATCAAATCAAGAAATTATACATTGAAAGATATTTAACCTTACATAATGCTATAAAGAAAAATGAAGAAAAAACAGAATATGTTCCCCCTAAAATTAAAGAACAATTAGAAATTAAAAATACCAATTTTTCCATGAAATATGTTTTTAATCATATTCAAAACACTTCTAATAAACCAATAACTATTCAAATTTTAAAACAAGAAATAAATGAATTAAAACAAGAAATTAAAGAAATAAATACTCTTAAACAAAGTCTTGAAAATTTAAAAGAAAGAGTCATCAATTTAGAAGAACTTTCTTTAGTTGAAGAACTAAGAAAAATAAAATTAGAAACTAATAATATAGAAGATAAATCTTCTACAAAAAATTTAGAAGAATTTTTAAGTTATGATATTAACACTATGTATATATCTCAAAAATAATACATTTACGTTTCTACAGTCATAAATGATACTTATGCCTTTAAATCAATTGCTATGGTAGATGGTGGTGCCGACTTAAATTGTATTAGATGGTACAAGGAAGGATTAGTTCCATCTCAATATTTTGAAGAAACTACAACTTCTTTAACAGCAGCTGAAGGATCAAAAATTCATATTGAACATAAAATCTCTAATGTTTGTGTTTTTTCAAACGAAGGAAATTTTGTTAAAATGCCTTTTATATTAAATAAAAATGTTGGATTTCATTTAATTTTAGGAACTCCATTTTTATGTCAAATGTATCCTTACTATTGTGATGGAAAAATAATATGTAATAAAAATAAAGAATTAACCTTTGATTTTGCCACTGCAGAAAAAATTTCTGATTTAAACTCTCTAGATTATAATATCAAATAAAACAAAATCAAATTAATTATTTACACAAAGAAGTCTTCAATTTAAAAATAGAAGAACAATTAAATTCTCCTAAAATAAAAGAAAAAATTATTAATTTAAATAAACAAATTATATCTGAAATTTGTAATGAAGTTCCCAACGCCTTTTGGAACAGAAAACAACATATTATATAGAATTACCTTACGAAAAAATAATTTTGTGGAGAAAAATATACCAACTAAGGCTAGGCCTTGTTTGTTGAACAAAGATATGGTTGAATTTTGTAAAAAAGAAATTAACGATTTATTAGAAAAGAAAATAATAAGAAAATCTTATTCTCCTTGGAGTTGTATTGCTTTTTATGTAAATAAAAATTCAGAAATAGAAAGAGGGACTCCTAGATTAGTTATTAATTATAAACCACTTAATAAAGTTTTAAAATGGATAAGATATCCTATTCCTAACAAAAAAGATCTATGAAATAGAACAGTTGGATCAAATATATATTCTAAATTTGATTTAAAATCAGGATTTTGGCAAATTCAAATATCTGAAAAGGATAGATATAAAACTGCTTTTACAGTACCATTTGGACATTACGAATGGAATGTTTATACTTTTGGTCAGTATAAGAGATTTGTAATTTCAAATTATAATGTTTCTCAAGCAGTAATAATCTTATATTATTACTTATATTGATGATATATTGATATTTTCAAATTCCATAGATCAACATTTTAAACATTTAAATATTTTCATTCAAATAGCCAAGAAAAATGGTATTGTCATTTCTGCTAAAAAGATTAAGTTATTTCAACATAAAATCAGATTTCTTGGATTTGAAATAGAAAATGGACAAATTATTCCTACTTCAAGAAGTATTGAATTTGCAAATAAATTTCCAGATGAAATAAAAGATAAAAAACAGTTACAAAGATTTTTAGGAAGTTTAAATTATATGGCTGAATATTACAAAAATATTGCACAGGATAGTAAGCCTTTATATGAAAGATTAAAAAAGAATCCTCCTGCTTGGACACAAATTCATACTAATGCTGTAAAAAAAAAATTAAAGAAAAAGTTAACCATTTGCCTTGTTTATCTTTAGCAAATACTAAATGGTATAAAATTGTAGAGATAGATGCTTCTAATGTAGGATATGGGGGCATATTAAAACAAATTAATCCTAAAAATAACAAAGAAGAATCAATAAGATGCAAATGTGGTCTGGACTTTGGAAAAATGCATAATTAAACTATTCTACAATTAAAAAAGAAATTTTGTCTATTGTTCTTTGTATATCTAAATTTCAAGAAGACCTATTAAATCAAAATTTTCTTTTAAAAATAGATTGCTGTGCTGCAAAATATGTTTTAGAACAAGACATCAAAAATGTTGCTTCCAAACAAATTTTTGCTAGATGGCAGTCTATATTATCTATTTTCGATTTTGATATTGAATATATTAAAGGTGATTCTAATTCTTTGCCCGATTTTCTTACCAGAGAATTTTTACAAAATAACTTGAGTCTTGCAGATGGAGTTTCCAAGAGAACTAAAGAAATAGATAGTCCTTACAGAAAAGGGCTTATCAATCTATATGCTAAAATTCAATCTACTGCTTTAATATTAAATCATTATAATAATCGTGCTAGTTCTTTACAAGCACAAATTCTAGAATTAATAAAAATTTATGAAGAGGCAGATAGAAATATGAGTTCCAAATTACCGGGCACAAAAGAATGAGAGAAATGTTTTTAGATTTTGACGGAAAATCAGCAATTATGGATACTTTAAAAAGTACTCTTGAAATGTACAAAAAATTGATTGCTCGGGGGAAAATTTTTTGGAGAAATTTGTTCTCCAATTTTTAAATCCATTATTAAATGCTTATAAATAGAAGCCTTCAAATGTTAAGGAAGGCAGAGTTTTCAGAACTCAGAACTTTCTTTCTTTAATTATGCTTTATTAGTGGTAATTCATAGTTAAGGTTATTTAATTTTTTCTTAAAATGTTTCCTTTTACTTGATTTATTTAATTTCTTTCTTTAAAATAATTTCTTTTCAATTCTTGTGTTAAATTATGCACTAGTTAGTAGTAGGTTAGGTTAATAAAGTATAATTTCTATTTGTGTGAGTAGTTCCAATTGGATGTTCTTAAGGTGGTGGAAAATTGGGTAGTATTTGGTGTTTTGGGAAGTTTAAGCTATTTGGGATGGCTATTGTTTGAACTTAATTTGTGGGGATTTAACACTAGATACGATAGTTGCGTGTTAATCCTAGATCGACCTTTTACTTCATTAGGATGAGTGATAGTCGGGTCAAGATGTCACTTTTCTTAGTTAATTCATAGACTTCATGATGTATGATGGACTTAGAATGATGGGCCGACCCAAGAGATGGATTCGTAGTTAGGGGTGAACACCTAATTGGGCCCATTTGTTGGACAACAAATTGGAATGATAAGTCGTAGTGGAATGAACATTTTTCGTATCCTGATCCATCTTTAGTTCTTTTTATTTACTTACACTTTAATTTCTTTCTTAGCCTTTATTTTTGGTTTTTAATTTAATCTTTTCTGAAATCAAACTCTTCAATTAGTAATCTAACTAAATAATCAGTAATTACCGACCAATCATTATGGGTTCAATCCCTACTTCCACTTGCTATTTTTTTATCCCGTATACTTGTGGTGCACCATCTAGTAAGTAATAGGATTTAATTATTTATAAATGTAGATCTATATGATTCGCATCGGAAGAAATAACGTCGAAGAGCCAAAAGTTACCATCCACTCATCATTAAAACTTGTCATCCCAACTTTCATAAACCCTTTATAGAGCAAACTAAACACTTATTCAAAATCAAACTATGAAACTATGCAAGACAAAACAATGAAGAAGCATGAAAATACTTTCGACCACACTTGGACAATCAGAAAGCTCATATAAATAATGGACATTATTACTTCAAAGTGAGTATGAACGCAACAACTAAGCACAAAATGAACTCAAAACTACATTTTAACCTTCAAGTTTTGAATTCATTAACAATGATCACAACAATAAACAGGCTAAGTAATGAGCAATTCCAAGTAAATTATATAAATCGTATTTCCATTTAAACATGAGTAGTAACAATTGATTTTCTTTCTTCAACAGCATTGTTACACTAAGTCGAGGTCATTAGGGCTTCATAGGGTTCAAACAATTATAGAAAAAGAAAAACACACAAAAAAGTAACGGGGATTAATTATACAACACAAGGGTTATCTAAATTCCTAACTCATTTCCCCAAACTTAACTTCACACATAATTACCCTTAAAAGGCATGCAACATGACTACTCTGAATCTATATCAAGTATTAATATAAACTTTCTCAAAAAGCAACTCAAGCACTTAGTAAGAAATTTTATAAATAACTAAAATTTCCACAATGGTAAAAACCAAGTCCAAGTTCATCCAATAAAGCATATACCAATCACAAATCACAAGAAATCCTACATTGCCATCAACATTAACATCAAATACCAAATTTGTCCAACTATATCAAACATTATTTACCAACATCAAAACATAAACGAAACTAAGCATAAGGCTACAAGCCTTTAGTACCCATTGGGTTCTTTAAACTAAACCGTGTAAAGTAAAAACAAAGCATAACGTCCACATTCTAATATAAACACAAAGTGCGTCTGCACGTATATGGATCGAACAAGTAATACAACAAAATTAGAGATCATTCCCACGAGGACTCTATGCTTGATAGATTTGACAATTACCAGAGTGACACATGCAAAACTCTATTTAAATAGTGAAATAATAGATTAGTAATGAAAACAAAGAATTACTCGACTAAATAATTAAATACAAAATTAATGGATATTAAACATAGGGTATATCCATTAGTTGCCGCACCTATTCCCACGCCAAGTGAATTTGCATCCTTGATAAGAAATGTCCATCAGACCACAGTCAAGGAGACAATCATTGAAGTCCTTCATGGCTCCAAGATCCAAGGATGAAGAACCTTTATACTCATCTGAAGTGGAAATAACGTTGAAATCACCCCAACCAACCATGGAACCGGCGATTGCACAGCTCGGAGCTCACTCCATAAGGTACTTCTTTCATGTTTAGTGCTTTTGGCATAAACGATAGTGACTTGAATGTCTTGTGGGAGTTGGCTAGATGAGATAGAAATGTGAATGAGTTGAGCTGAGTTTAGCCACGTTGTGACGACAATACATTTATTCTAGAAACCAGCCAGATTTTTCCGTTGGGATTAGCTAAGCAGCTATCAAATCCTAGCCTTTGCGCAAAGAAAAGAATTTTGTCATTGGTTACCATTGGTTCTAATACAGCAAGAATGCTTAATTAGTACTCTTTTTGCAACACCTTTAGTCTTCGAATTGAGGGTTTATTGTTGATCCCCCGAATGTTCCATACCAAGAAATGATCCATATTAATCAAAGGAAGGAGTAGGCGGCTTGGACAATCTCGTCCTCATCCGGAGCATAGTGTAGGTGCATTTCTTCTTGGATATTTCCTTGGGGCAGATTTTTTGTCCAAAGGAACTTCCAATTCTTCAAGATGTTGAATCGTGGATATTGCTGGTACACTTGGAACATCTATGTCCGAAAAGTAGCACGGGAGTTCCTCCATTAATTGGAGTGTGGTGAGAGTTGAGTCATCTTTGCTAGTAATGGTTTTAGGCTGATCTTGTGGCTCCTTTGGTGTAGTTGGTAGTTTCTCTGAGTGGTTCAAATCAAAAATCTGGTTGTTGGGATTGAGATAACTCCAGATTTGGTGCTGTGCAAGTTGAATTGGGCAGCCCCTTATCCAAAAGGTTAAAATTTTGAATTGCATGAATTGTGGATGGGGTTACAACCATCTCATCTGTTGGGGAATTCAAAATTTGAATGTCCTGAATTGTTGGGAGTGATTTATCCGCCTGGAAGGGCTGAGGAAGATGTTGCTCTGCCATGGAAATGGTGGTTATCAGCCCATTCTTTGCCAGAATTTCTGAAATTACATGTTCTTGGTGGGATGACCGATCTGCCATCAGGTTGATTGTTACCAGCCCATGTTTTAGCAAAATTTCAGAAGGTTCTTGCCTTTGATGTTGCACATCATCTACGAAATTGCTCGTTGCATATTCTGGAACTTGCTCCTTTGAAATGCCAAGAGGGTCTAACGCACCTTGTGAATTCTGGGTGTTCTCCATGCGTTGCTCCTTCATTTTTGGCTGTTCCACCACCTTTGATGCTTCACGTATGTTTAACTAATAATCCCAAGCTATTTGTGCTGTCACCTTTTTCCATATGGTCATTCGGTTGAGAATTTTCATGAGCTACACCAGCTGGACCGATCTCATTCCTTTTAATGGGTTGCCATTGCTTCACTTCATTCTTTTTGGATGGTGCTTGGATTGGAGCTGAGTGGTTTTTTTGGGTTGTTTGGCCAGTACAACAATCTGCCGGGCTATGTCCTATCTTGTGACATGTGGTGCAATAATGGCTAATCTTCTGCCATTTACCTTTGTTTCCCACACCTAACCAAACTCTGGAGGGGAGGTCAGCTAGTAAATCGACTTCCACGCAGACCTTTGCCGTGTTAGGACGAGTGAAATTTTCCGTTGTTAGATCAAGTTTTAAGGGGTTTCCAACTGCTTGTGCAAGGCTGAAAACATCATGTTTTGTGAAAAATGGTGCTGGTAATCCTTCAAGAGTTATCCAGATGGGCAGTATGGAAGGTTCTATTTCTGGGGAAAATAAAGGATGCCATTTAAGTGAACATGCATGTAGAAGCCATTGATGAACCACGCGTTCTTGAGCCAACAACGAAGATTGTCCTCCTCCAAGGCAAAATGAATAAGCACGTGTTTGTAGTCTAGGAAGCCGACTGAAAAATCACCTTTGAATCCAATTGTTTGGAAACTTTTCCTCATGATTTCCATGTTGGGTTTGCCTCGTGGAAAATTCCCCACCAAGGTGAAACGAAATGGAGCAGCGAGCTTTTGAACTTCTTCTTCAGTGAAAAAGATGGCTGGTTCACCTTTGTACGATTGGAGCATCTTCAATGGCTGATTTGATTGTTGTATGGGTATTAGGGGTTGATGCACGCCCTTGAGTGCATCCGCAAATGATTTTGCAGGTTGAACAGCCAAGGACCGAAGGGTTTCCCCTTGTTCCATAGCCGAGGTTGATTGGTGACAGTTGCTGTAGTTTAGAGAGAGAAAAGTTAAAGAGAGGGAGAAGAAAAAAAAGGGGTGTTCTCTTTATCCTATTTGAAACCAAAAGACTAAGAACAAACATAATAGACATTAAAAAAAAAACTACAACTATTGTCACAATTGACCATAATTAGCAACCTTTTGAGCTCAAATAGGTGAGGAATTAAATAGGTAATTCAAGACATTACAAATTTCATCTAATATTCACATATAAAGCTTAAAAACATTATTTCCTCAAGTATCTAATGACATCACAAAGCACTACTGCACTGTTGACTACTTTTGTAATAAGTTCACTTCTTGTGCATATTAGAGGACTAGTTGACGCATGTGTAAGATCTTATACTCCACTCTGTAATAGTGCAAGAATGTAACTACCTTTTATGTTAATAAAAAATTCCCTTTTACTGATAACTCTAGGAAACTAGAGTTTTATATACCCTAAACTTAAGGATTTTGCTACTAGTATTGAGCATTTTTAGTGTTTTAGTGTGTACTCTTGTCTATTTTCACTTTTATGTGTTAGTATATGTTAGTATGTGTTCATTTAGTGTTTTAACACTTATTTATATTAGGCATAATTGTACTTATTAATGTGCATTTTTGTTCTACGGTTGGGTAGGAGAAAACAACACATCAATTGGATGTTGGACGAAGATTTTCGGAGCAAATCAATGAAGTGTTGTAGTGGATATGACAGTATCCAATTATCAAATTTTATACTGCAGTATTAAACCTATTTTTTTGCAATATATGGGTTTCAGTTGATACCAAAGTATCAATTTTTTATGCCGCAATGCTCTCTAGGGGCAGAAATGTCTAGTTCGTGGTTGATTTGTGCTACATCAATTCTTCTTAACTGAAGAACCATACATACTTATTTTCAGCCTTATTTGTGGCAATAAGCATGCTAGGTAGGAGTAAGTCAGAAAAGAAAGTAGTAGTTCTTTCTTTTTCCTCCCCATTTGGGAGGGTTTTCCTAGATTGGGATTTATTTTCTTTTAATTTTAATTTCTTAGTTGAAGATTGAAGACCATAAGTGTAAGGCCTTTAATTTTTTGTCAATTTCCTTTGCTTTATATTAATAAATTAGTGTAGTTCAGTTTAATTACTTTCTTTCCTTGCTTTCTTATGTAATTGGGAGATTAGTTTATGGACTTTCTTTAATTATGCTTTATTAGTGGTAATTCATAGTTAAGGTTATTTAATTTTTTCTTAAAATGTTTCCTTTTACTTGATTTATTTAATTTCTTTCTTTAAAATTAAATAGAATTGAAGAAAAATTACATTATTATTATTCTCCCTTTATAAATACTCCTGTTAATATCAAACCTATTCCTATTTCCAATGATCATGTTTCTTCAATAAAACCTAGATAAAATTTACCTTCTGATGTTTTTATTGATCAAAGTGAAGAATTAGTAAAAATTTTAAGAGCAAAAATGAAAGATTTCAATATAACAGAAGCTTCCTCAAGTGATAAACAAAAAAATATTTTAAAATTGAATGTTTTATCAGTAAAAGAAAATGATATTGATAGTGAAGATAATGAAAGTAATTCTTCAGAAAATGATATTACAAACATTTCTGAAATAGTTTGATGTTTAAAAATTTAAATACTCCAGAAGAAAATATGTTAAACACTTTATTGGAAATATTGCTAATTCCAATAATGTTCATAGAGAATTATTAATGAATTTAAAATGTCCTACTTTATCTCATTTTAGATGGTATAAAGATGTTTTCTTAGGAAGACTTTTACATAGATCTGATGCTTCTTCAAATTTTTGGAAAGAAAAATTTATAAATGGATTACCAACTATTTTTGCTAATAGTTTCACAAATGTTCTAATGTGTACAATAGTTTTGAATATCATCATTACCTGTCTTGAAGTCTAACGTATAGATGTATCATGATACTAAAACTTAGAAACCATTTTTTAGAAAGAAGTCAAAAACAACAAATAAAAAGAAAACAGATCAAGAAGTAAAAGAATGGGTAAAAGCAAATATAATTTGTAGAAAATGTGGAAAGAAAGGTCACTATGCTAATAAATGTACAATTAAAATAAACTTAATAGAAAAAATTGGAGATTTATAAATTGATGAATAAATTAAAAAGCAAATTATTAATCATTTAAAATTCTCTAGTAGTGATTATGAAGAAAATTATGAAGATAATCTTTCTGAAACAAGTTCTGATGATTCTGGTGCATGTTCTAATTGTACTCCAGAATTAACCTACTATAAATCTATAGTTGAAGCTCATGATTTAAATCCCACTATTTTTACTTTAACAGATAATCAAAAATTTATTTTAGATATAATAGATGGGATAGAAAATCCTGATCAAAAGAAATTATACATTGAAAGATATTTAACCTTACATAATGCTATATAAAGAAAAATGAAGATTAAAAATATCTTCTGTTTCCAGTTTTTCCATGAAAGATGTTTTTAATCATATTCAAAACACTTCTAATAAACCAATAACTATTCAAATTTTAAAACAAGAAATTGATGAAATAAATACTCTTAAACAAAGTCTTGAAAATTTAAAAGAAAGAGTCATCAATTTAGAAGAACTTTCTTTATTTGAAGAACTAAGAAAAATAAAATTAGAAACTAATAATACAGAAGATAAATCTTCTACAAAAAACTTTAGAAGAATTTTTAAGTTATGATATTAACACTATGTATATATCTCAAAAACAAGACATTTACGTTTCTATAGTCATAAATGATACTTATGCCTTTAAATCAATTGCTATGGTAGATGGTGGTGCCGACTTAAATTGTATTAGAGAAGGATTAGTTCCATCTCAATATTTTGAAAAAACTACAGCTTCTTTAACAGTAGCTGAAGGATCAAAAATTCATATTGAACATAAAAATCTCTATGTTTGTGTTTTTTCAAACGAAGGAAATTTTGTTAAGAAAATAAATGCCTTTTATATTAACTAAAAATGTTGGATTTCATTTAATTTTAGGAACTCCATTTTTATGCCAAATGTATCCTTACTATTGTGATGGAAAAATAATATGTAATAAAAATAAAGAATTAACCTTTGATTTTGCCACTACAGAAAAAATTTCTAATTTAAACTCTCTAGATTATAATATCAAATTAAAACAAAAATCAAATTAATTATTTACACAAAGAAGTCTTCAATTTAAAATAAAAGAACAATTAAATTCTCCTAAAATAAAAGAAAAAATTATTAATTTAAAAAAACAAATTATTTCTGAAATTTGTAATGAAGTTCCCAACGCCTTTTGGAACAGAAAACAACATATTATAGAATTACCTTACGAAACAAATTTTGTGGAGAAAAATATACCAACTAAGGCTAGGCGGCCTTGTCAAATGAACAAAGATATGGTTGAATTTTGTAAAAAAGAAATTAATGATTTATTAGAAAAGAAAATAATAAGAAAATCTTATTCTAGCCTTGGAGTTGTACTATTTCTAGATGTAATATAAGAATTTTACAGGGAACAACCTCTGTATCCAGTTATTAATTATAAACCACTTAATAAAGTTTTTAAATGGATAAGATATCCTATTCCTAATAAAAAAGATCTATTAAATAGAACAGTTGGATCAAATATATATTCTAAATTTGATTTAAAATCAGGATTTTGGCAAATTTAAATATCTGAAAAGGATTGATCGACAGAAGTGGGGTCCTTTTTTGTCTCATCATTTTTGTTTCTTTTTTGATTTTTGAGAATTTTGGGATCCTGAATGGGAGCTTGTTTCTTCATCTGAAAAGAGTTTTCTTGCAACATCTGTCTGGGATTTTGCTTTGGTGATGAGATTTTCCAACTCCTGAGTCTTCTGCTCTATAATTTCATGAATTCCCATGTATTTATCCATTTCTTCATTCATAAATGGGTCATCATCCTCATTTGATTCATCAAAATCCATTAGGGAAAAAGAAGGTTCAAATTTGTTGCCGGATAGTTTTAATTGGTGAAGCAGGTTTCTCTTTTCCCTTTGAAGAAGTCCCTTGAAATGAATCAATTTGCTTGGAGACTTCTTGCATGATTTGATCTCTGATTTTTTCTAAGTCCAATTTTTGACTGTCCATATTTTTCTGTTTTTGTTCTTTCAATTTTCTACTTTTTTGGAAAATGAATTCTTCTTTTTCTTTTTCCTTTTGTTGTTCCTGGGAATTCAGGACTCTCCTTTTTTCTTCCATTAACAAAGATTGTTCAATCTGATTTGAGGAAGAAAGTATCCCGCAACAATGCCTGTTTCTAATTTCCATGAAAAGAGCCAGGGAATACTGAATATGGCTAGAAAATGTAGCAATTGTCTTCCAGGAATGTCAGGATCAAAAAATCACTTTCAAACACTTTTTTAAATTTTTGAATAATTTTTGAAGATCAGAAGGAAGAGAATTTTCAGGAATTCCATAAGATTGAAACCACCTATAGAACCACATAGGAAGAAAAGTTTTGTTATTTAGAATATTGTGGGTTCCATACGGATCCACCAGGTACGTTTGAAGTCAGTAGTATTGTAAAGAAGAACATATGTGAATGAATTTATACAATCCCAATAATTGAAATTATAATTAGAATTATTGAAAAAGGACCTGAAAGTGAACACATCAGAAGAGTGTGCACTCCAATCATCAGCAGAAGGGACTGTTTTAATAAACATTTTGGACATTGTAAAATAATGATCTTGGACAGTGGGTCTCCATCCAATGTCACCGTCTTTAATATCAACGATTTTGATCAGATTAAGGAAGTCAACATAAGTATGCCTATTTTTAGGAGGATCATTTGCTATGATGAGGAAGTAAGAGCCAAAATTTTTTGAAAAATATTTATTTATAATTTGAAAGATATTTTGATTTATTTCATTTAATTCAATGAAAGCAATATGACCTTCTATTATATCTAAAATAAATTTTTGATTATCTGTTAAAGTAAAAATAGTGCGATTTAAATCATGAGCTTCAACTATAGAATTTATAGTAGGTTAATTCTGGAGTACAATTAGAACATTCACCAGAATCATCAGAACTTGTTTCAGAAAGATTATCTTCATAATTTTCTTCAGAATCACTACTAGAGAATTTTAAATGATTAATAATTTGCTTTTTAATTTCTTAATCAATTTGTAAATCTCCAATTTTTTATATTAAGTTTATTTTTGTTGTACATTTATTAGCATAGTGACCTTTCTTTCCACATTTTCTACAAATTATATTTGCTTTTACCCATTCTTTTACTTCTTGATCTGTTTTCTTTTTATTTGTTGTTTTTGACTTCTTTCTAAAAAATGGTTTGTAAGTTTTAGTATGTTTTTTAATATTTTGTTTAAATTTATTTTTCTTTTTCTTTTTATAATTCTTTTTGCTTTCTGATAAGTAATAGGAGGAGCGGGAATAGCGAATTGATCACAAAAATCTCCTAATTCAGTTCTTTGTTTATATTTTTTAATTTGAGCTTTTAATTTAATATCATTGCATAATTTTATTCACTTCAAACAACTGAAGAAAGAATATCACCATAAGTTAGGTTTTCATAAATAATATTATATCCATCATGCATTGTTTTTAGAACATTTGTTATTCTTTCAGCAAAAATAGTTGGTAATCCATTTATAAATTTTTCTTTCCAAAAATTTGAAGAAGCATCAGATCTATGTAAAAGTCTTCCTAAGAAAACATCTTTATACCATCTAAAATGAGATAAAGTAGGACATTTTAAATTCATTAATAATTCTCTATGAACATTATTGGAATTAGCAATATTTCCAATAAAGTGTTTAACAATATTTATGATTCAAGTAAAGGCAGCATCTGATTCAGTTGTTTGAACTGGACCTTCTATTTTAATTTTAGTATGGTTTACAATTTCATTTTTCTGGGTTTCAGTAAGATAATTATCCCACCAACCTCTAAGGATTCTGGAAAATCCTTCAATAACCACTCTGATAGCCTTTGGTTCAGAAGTTCCTTTTTGTTTTAAAATATTTATAAAAGGTACATGAGCATGTTATGTAAAGTTTTTTGTATTGCAGCATTACTATGAGCATCAATACACCACTCATATATTGTTCCCGAATTATAAGAATTTGCCATTATTTGGGGATCTTCATAACTTAAATCAATAGGAGTGGGTCTTTGATAATAGTTATAAGTTTGATGATAAAGAGGTTTAAATTGTGCTGCATTTTCTTTGAATTTATTTTTTCTTTTTATTGCCAAAATATTTTCTTCTGGAGTATTTCTCTTATACACATCTAGATGTGTATAAGAGACAGCTCATAGAGTTCTGAAGAATTACTTTCATTATCTTCACTATCAATATCATTTTCTTTTACTGATAAAACATTCAATTTTAAAATATTTTTTTGTTTATCACTTGAGGAAGCTTCTGTTATATTTAAATCTTTCATTTTTCCCCTTAAAATTTTTACTAATTCTTCACTTTGATCAATAAAAACATCAGAAGGTAAATTTTCTCTAGGTTTTATTGAAGAAACATGATCATTGGAAGATAGGAATAGGTTTGATATTAACAGGAGTATTTATAAAGGGAGAAGAATAATAATGTAATTTTTCTTCAATTCTATTTAATTGTTTAGAAATTGTTCCTAAGTTAAGATTTGAAAAATTATTTTGTTTTACAATTTTAGCCATATCCGGTTTAGAACTATCAGCATAAGGAAAAGCCTCAGTTTGAGCTGCTTCTGATCCTATTTTAAGAGTTCTTGCAGGAGGATGTATGGATTTTATAATATTATCATCATTTAAGCACCAATTTTGGTAAGTTTCTTCCAAAATAGTAATATCAAAATTTTTATCAATTAGGCTAGCATTATAATCATTTCTAAACCATGGTATAAAATCTATGTATACCATAGAGGTTTTAATAAATTTATAATAATTTTTGTTTATTTCTTTTAATTCTATTTTATTATAAAGTGAAGAAAACCATTTTCTAAAATTTTTATATTTATCTTTAAAATATTCTTCTTTAGATTTTTCAACAAATTTGAAAAACTTTCATTTCTTCATCAGAAAATTCTTGATTTGATAAAACATTTATCTGATAGTCGGATTGATAATTTACTTCAGATCCTAAATTTATATCTTTTGTTTCATTTGCAGAATTATAAATTCCATGAAGAATTTTATTAGGTGATTCTTGAGTTCCTTCAAAATTTAATCTACTAGATCTGGATCTATCTACAGATCTTGGTGTATTTTGAAAGTTTTGAGAAAGAGAAGTTGGAATAGAAGAAGTAGATCTTCTTCATCTGGTGAAAGCAATTTCAACATTTCCTGTAGGTTCTTCATTAATATAAGAAACAGTAGTATTTACTTCAACAGGAGTAGGATTTGTAATTTTCTCAAACATCCATGTTTTTGGAATGATAACTTCATCCCATTTTATTAATTTAGGAATTTGTATATTAGATCTGGTTAAATTTGTATCAATCAAAGGAGTTTTTCTGTCATTTGTATTTATATTAATAGCACCAGGACTTATAGTATTCATTAACTTAGATAACAACTTCTATAAGTAATATTTATATTTTCTGATCCAGGTTTCATATCATAACCTTTAGTTTTAATATTTAAGGTTAAAACATCAAGCAAATTTTTATCACTTAAGGATACTGAAAAATTTGGATAACTACTAAAATAAATTGGACCATTACAAAGGCTTGATTCAATTAAACCCATTAATGAATCTGAAAATTTATTATGTCTGGCATCACGAAGAGCAACACAGACAGTAGTATCAAGTCCTTGACGATTTAAAGGTTGTAAAGCAATTTGAATTAATCCAATATGAATATAATTATAATTTTGAACTTCTAAATCTTTTTCTTTTATTAATTTAATAGTTTCATCAGTTCCTCTAATAGGAATAGTTTTTCAATGACATCATTAAGGATCTTGAAGTCTTGGGTAAGGAGTATTCTTTGGGTGAAAAGAATAGAAAAATCTTAAATTCTCTATCCAAAGAATGGGATGCCAAAACAATCGCTATAGAGGCTGATTTTACTCCTCCTTCTCTCTACATTTTCTCACTCTAAAAAAACCAAAAACTCTACAAATTCCTTTGCCTTCTTCTCGGCCATGGCCGATCCAACTGCCCTTCAACCACCGATTGAAGGGCAACGGAAAACCTTCACACAAGCACTTTTGAATGGCCAAAACTCAGACATCCCCACGCCAAACTTTTGTGGCAAGAATTCATCTACTTTGTAAAGATTATTGGCTCACCAAGTGTGTGAAGCAGTCTAGTAGATTAATACTTCAAGCTTGTTAGCTTGGGAGTATTGGCTGTTTAATTTCCTCTCTTTCTTTCTTTACAATTTCATTGATTCTATCTTCATTATATTAATTTTTAGTTGTAAAATTTCATTAAGTTTAATCTTTCCAAAATTATTTTTAGAAACCTAATTCACCCCCCCCTCTTAGGTTGCTTTGGGACCAACAAAACCTCAACCCTCTCGTGTTTAGGTTAGGATGGGTGAAAAAGGCTTCTGGAAATGTATAGAATTTAAAAATTTGATCTTCTAGTGTACTCTCATTGTTGCAAGATTGGCCACACAATCAAT
Source organism: Cinchona pubescens (assembly GCA_025175665.1). Classification (NCBI taxonomy): domain Eukaryota; kingdom Viridiplantae; phylum Streptophyta; class Magnoliopsida; order Gentianales; family Rubiaceae; genus Cinchona; species Cinchona pubescens. The sequence goes on along the minus strand of JANKKI010000329.1, from coordinate 624,105 downwards.
GAATGTAAAATAGCAAACTCTAATGCTCAAAACCCAAAATCAACCTCTCAAAACCCTGCAGCAACTCCTCCTGCTCCAATGGATGAACAATGTTCACAATAGTAGTGGATTCCAAAGCAACTAAAAGCCTCTAATCAATTGCCAATCCAGCCGAATCCAACAATTCAAGTAGCTAAAGAACAAGCCTCTTCATCAAGTTTGCTTCAAACAGAAAAATCTGCAATCTCGAACTACATTGACTTAGATTTGGATCCACATGCCATCATAGATTCTAAAAATATGGACGTCAACTTATCTACAAAAGCTCATCAAACTTGAAGAACTCTATGAGCATAGCAGCACTTCAGCGGGAATCAATCGTTTCTCTAGTGTAAGTTGCACATGCTTTAATAACATCATCTGTTGTGGATAGGTAGAGAACTCAATGCCCTTCTTTCATATGCCTACACCACTAAAAAAATAGGATTCAGACAAAACAATGTCAATCTCGCTCCAAGGGATCCACTGTGTAGCCTAAGGAAGAGATAGTAGAAGGAATGTTTTCTAATTCTACTAAGAAGAAAAATAGGGAAAAAGGAGGATCCCAATTCCCTTCTTGGTTCAGAGATAACCAATAAAATAATGAAGAGAATTTGTCTGCAACAGATGAACTGACAGTCACTATTTCTCATGCTATTCTATCCCAACAATTTTCCAATATCATTGATGATCAACAATATCCCTTCGCTAGCCAAAAGGGTAGTAGATTTTGTAGAACGAAACATGTTTGGGATTCTCTTTTAGAATCATAAACGAAGCACAATGAAGTATTGGATAGGAAAGAGCTTAGCAGCCCTTACAGATTTTTATTCAAGAATGGGAAAAGGTGATGTGCCAGAGTCTATCGGCCCTGATCAACAAACTCGTGAGGAGTCGAGAAGAAACAAATCAACTTAACATGCATCATTCTCACTTGACAGGCATGATACAGATACCAAGGCCTCATCAACTTCATCATCTATCAGACTAATCAACAACAAATCTCTTGGTGTGGAACATTAAGGGAATCGAAAATATGTACTCTCTGTGGAGATTGAAAAAACTCATCAGGATTCACAATTTCTTTATTAATAATCTTGGAGCCAATGGTTGATTATATCCAACTAGAGCAATTTTATTCAAAGCTTGGATTTCAGTTCTATAATTTAAACTTAACAAATAAGATATGGATGTTTTGGAAGGAGAGTTATCGTATCAACGTCCTTGAGCAAAACAAACAATTCATAAATGTAAAGCTAGCTCATGACCTGTGGAATCATACTAGTTTATATACTTTTGTTTATGCTAGAAGTACCAGAGATGGTCGGCTACATTTGTGGAATTATTTAATCCATTTCCCAGCTTCTATTCATGTGAGATTTCAATGTCACTCAATCAGTTTCTAAATACAAGGGTGCTTCCCAGTGAAATCAACCAGCTATCTCGGACTTTAACTACATCACATATCATATAGATAATTGTGGGTTGTGCTCTCTACCTTACATGGGCAGCCAATTTACATGGATGGGAGTAAGAAATTGGGAGCCAGTTTGAAAGAGATTGGACCAATTTTTAGTAAACCAGCCTTGGACCAGCTTGTATTCAAATATCATAACACATCACCTGAATTGCGGATCCTCAAACCATGCCCCTCTTTTTCTAGTGCAACCAAATATCGATTCCTCAAGCCCCAAACCTTTTTGATTTCAGCATATGTGGGTATGATACCAATTTTTTTCACACATCGTAGAGGAAATCGGGAAGCAACCTGTAGATGTTTATGGAATGATGGCAATTTCTTCAAAGCTAAAATGTCTGAAACAAAGATTACATGCCTGGAACTGAGACACTTTTAGCAATATTTCTGATGTCGTACATGCAACATAGAATACGGTTACAATGCAAGAATCTGAATTCCAGGTTAACCCCTCTCCTACTTCTTGCATACAGCTTAACTTGGCCTAAGCAAATCTATTTTTAGAAGCTCAAACCTGAGGAGGATTTTAGAGAAAACAGCTCGAATCAAGTGGCAATCACTGGGTGATCTTAATATGAAATTTTTCCATCCATCTATTGCTAAAAAAATGTCTTATGCTTTGATTGTGAGAATACGAGATGGCTCCAGTGCTTGGCTGGAAGATTTGGCAGCCATCAAGATTGAGGTTGCTTTCTTCTTTCAAAATCTACTCTTGGCTGAGGAATTTTCATTACACAAATTGATAGAGTTCATACCACATATAATATCATTGGATTACAACCTAGATATTCTCAATCGTTATCCTTGGAAGATGTGAATAAGAGCAGTTTTCCATTTTGATAAAGAAACTGTGTCTAGCCTGGATGGTTTCTCAGGAATGTTCTTTACTCATTGTTCGGGGATCATTTCCCAAGATATTTAACAAAGTAGCTCAAGGATTCTATTCAGGTTCCTGGCTACCTAGAGCCATTTGGAGTACTTTTATATTACAAATTCCAAGAAATATAATCTCTCATCATTTGCAGACATCCTTCTGATTTCATTATGTTCTTTTTGAAGTATGAGGTTACTACGATAAAGAGATATTTAAAATTTTAAATGTAGCAGAAACAATCATATAAATAATCTAAAACCCCTCATCCATGGATTGATCTACGAAATTTATATTGTTAGGAAGTGACCAAGAGATCTTTACCTCAAAAGTCAAATTTTTGCAGTAAACTTAAGAAGTTTCGGGTTGAAGACGAAGAACACCAAACATATGACGTATCTAGCAGTCCACATGAGTACTTAATCAACCAACTCCTCTTCTCAGATATTTGTTAATACTTCGTGCTAGTGAAGATCTTAAACAAATAAACAAGCAAGTGAAAGAATTCATATTTTGGCCAAAACCCTTAATCCTAGAAGTAATATAAAAGGAGGGAAAGATAGACAATTTGTGAGGGTGAAGGGAGAATGAATTTCTCCCTTCCTATTTTTCATAAAATACTGCTCCTCAACTGACTATGGGAAGTGTAAGTGTGTATATATAGACCACTTAAAGGAAAATAGGGTTTGGTAGAACTCGGTTTTATTACGATTGAATTGAAAATCCTAATTTTTCTCCCTAGGTTAATCACATGTCTTTGGTGTATTAATAACTAACCATGGGCTTTCTGAAATTAACTAGATCATCTCACATATGTTATTTATTCCCCACATAATCATATTTTAATCTCAAGTCTCTACTCAGCTTAAATACGATAAATAAAGACACCAGTTTAACAATTCATTTACAAAATATTTTTTCATGTATTATTAAACATCAAATTATTTAAATCAACCCTCATATCTAAAAGTGGCATAAGCCCATTTGAAGCCTTCATTAATTTATCTCATGCATAACTATACAATATGATACACATTGCGCAACCATTACACTTTTATATGCAACCAACTAGGTTCATGTTCCTAATGACATCAGGATATTTATCAAATGAATTGATAAGAACCAAGTAGGTCAAGGACTTTGTCCACAATCTCATAACTTACATAAAAACCTTGAAGCATCTTTTGGGAGATATTAACTCTCAACTCCAAAATTGTCCCCAAAGTCCACGAGTGACCAACATATCATGGATAACAATTAGAGTGGCATCTAGCAACATATCATGGCTATCAGTAGGACATGATTGAGAGGAATTCATCACAAACCTTTATAATATGATAACCATGTGGTAAAATCCTTCCATAATCTAGATCATGGCCATGGTTTCCTTGTCAGGCCAATTTGAGATCTCTTATATGAGTTGCGTGTATCTTAGCGTGTATATTTAATGAGGAAACTCTTTCCTTTATACATCAACTATCTTAGCCAAGATTTTCTGCATTGTATATTTATGAGGAAACTCTTTCCTTTCTACATCAACTATCACTGGCACCCTCTTTACTTTTCACTTAAGGGTAATGGATTCTTACGTGAATGCAACCTCTCCATGTTTGAACTATATGATGCCAATTACTGCTTTATAAATTATAACATAAAAGAGTATAATATTATACACCATAAACATCATATATTCAAGAATGAGGTGTTCAAAACACTATATGTCAAAGGATCAATCCAAAGAATCATGACATTATTGGATCATTAACAAGGGGAAATCCAATGTGATCCAATATGAGTTATGGTCTAGTTCAACTTACTGCTTTAGCAATCGTCTATCATGTCAATCCTAACAACTCATGTGAAATGATATGAGACTTGATCATTCTTACCTCTTAATAACTCATGTCACATTGAGGGAAAGTCACGATACTAGCTTCTGAGGGTAGCCGTGTTCCATTCAGTACCCTCCGGTATTTATTACAAATATTATGAATAATGTAATTAAAGATTTAGTGTCTCATATTCACAAATTTTGTGAATAAATCTCTAACATCAACCAATAGACTCGTTCAAAATAAGTTTATTACTAGAGGAACAAGAATGAAACATAAATTTGTCGTTGAATAAAATATGAGATAAGTTTAAAGCACTAAAGATGTTCTATTACACTCATGCTGACCCGATTATGTTTAGAGCACTACCTTAAAACTTTTATCAACAAGGTTTTCTAAAATATCTTGGCTAACCATCTGGGTAGAGTCCTGCATTTCATAATCTCCCAGGAGCAATTAGGGTTTGTCAAGGAAAGAACGCTTGTAGTAATGTTCTCCTTGCTCAGGAACTGATCTATTCTTTGAATAAAAAATGCAGAGGTCACAACATAATTCTTAAATTGTACATAATGAAAGCCTTTGATAGGGTTTTCTAGAAGTTTCTTGAAGCTGACCTGCTTCGATTTGAATTTCATAAAGACATGTTTTCTCTAATTTTACATATCTTACAAGTAGGTTCTCCATCTTATTGAATGGTAGGGTCATAGGTTTTTTCCAATTATCAAAGGGTGTTAAGAAAGGAGATCACCTCTCACTATTTTATTCATTATTTGTGACAAAGCTCTCTCTAGAGGTTTGGTTTTACTTATAAAACATGGCTTGATATCTCTTAAACCCAATTCCTTGTTGTGCAACTGTCTGATCATCATGCATTTGGCATTTGCTAATGACATTATCATATTCTCCAAAGGGGATAGGAAAACGGTGAAAAACCTTATGGACTTTTTAGGCGCTCTGGGCAAAAATATCAATCTTGACAAAAGTTCTTTGTTGCAATCGGCCAAATGCTCCATTTTAGTAATGCATTATTCAGAATGCTTATATGGTATCAATTCAAAATCATTTCCTTTTACTCACTTGGGATTTCATTATTTTGAGGAAGAAAAAAATCAATCATTTCCAATATTTGGTTGATAGAATATGACAAAAACTAGCGTGCTAGAAAAACAAGTTACTTTCACTAGGGGGTTGTCTCATTTTAATCATGCATTTTCTCTCGTCGATTCCCATACACATCTTTGCAGTGATAGAGTCTCTTAAACCTGTGTTCAATAAAATTGAAGCCATAATGGCTGACTTTTTTAAGGGACTTCGGAACATGGTCCGAGGAAGAATGCTTGGATAAAATGGTCAAATCTTTGCTACCCATCTTTGAAGAATGACTTAGGTATTCAGGAATCGCTTGATATCATGAAAGTAATTGCACAAAAATTGAGCTCGAACCTAAAAACATCAAGCACTCTCTGGGCTCGTTTTATGCCAGCAAAGTTTCACATTAGAAGTTTGTCTATGTTGGTATAATTTAATTTTTTCGGAAATTGTACCTCTAAAAATGTAGCTTTTGTAAGATCGGCTAGCTTTGCAAATCCAATCTCTGACAGCAACAACCACCTTTCTCAGACGGATGGAGCCGCTACTGGAGTTACCCACAATTTTCACGTTTCAAATCCTAGAGCCTATGATGGTTTCTCTAAGAGGAATAAGCCTAAGGAATTTTATGAAGTAGGGAGTTGGGGAAAGAGAAAGATTAAACGTAATAATTTTTCTCTAACCAATAGGTCTATTTATACAACTCTATTTGATAGAGTCCCAACTAGTATCGTCGAGAAAACCTTTTCCAACTCATAAACAAATTAATGAATTCTAATGATGATATATTTGGTCAATTATAATTATCACTTAGATAATTATTTTCACTAAATAATTATCACTTAGGTAATTGTCTCATAAACAATTACTTGATTGTCAAAATAGTCATTGTACAACTAATTAATTATTCATGTTGTATGCTATGTAGATGTCTACATACAACATCTACCACTCGTACACATTACTTTTAACGTGTTTTTTCTATTAATCCCAAGAACTTATTCTCACTATCATACATGAAATGAAACGTGCGACCAAACGAGAAAAGATACCAGCGAGAGATGTTATGTCAAGTTGCTATCTCGCTAACATAACTCTACCCAATTATCTTGAAATACCCCCAACTTATCTTAACTACACAAAGTTTTGCATCTCTTATCCATATAATAATAGAGGCATGCAAAATTCTCTTTTACATCTCTGTGTACTCATGGTTATATTCAAAAACCAATATTTCTATAACCGTCCAGGCAGTGAGATACAAAAGTTCATGTGTAAGTTCAGATAACTTTTCCTTGAATACTCATATTGATAGATCAAAGACTAGCTACTTTCCTAGATATGTTCCATTAGATTGCATTATTCATGACCTTTGGAGTACACACTAAGGTAGCAAAATCAACCCTTAATTTCTCAATATAGATTCAAGTTCCAAAAGGTATAATAGGTTGGACAATAAGTCCACAGCACTCACACAGTGATGAAGTAGAGATCCATTCAATCACTCCGATTATCAGTCGACTTGTAGCACAGACAATATGAAAAGTATGCTATGGTGGAGCTCCTATTCAGGTCGTCATGCTCTAATTTACACCATATAGAATTTGGACCAACTATCTCTCAAGACATCTGTCTTGAATATCAAGATTTGAATCTGACTATTAACAAGCTATATGAAGTGTGGATACCTTCATATTCAACTTTTAAATCTCGTCTTAATACATAACTACGGTGACTATGATTAACATCCTTATGTGTCTCAATAGATTTATTGGATAAGGAGATCACCACAATTGGTACCTAGTGATCATTTAAGTCTCATCCCACTCGCTATCGCAATGCTGGGGTGATTTTTTGTATTAGTGGAATAATCTTTGAGTAGCCTGGTGACAAATTTTCTTAGCTATGTGCTTTGAGAAACAATTATGCAAAGAATTCACAAATAAGTACTTTATTGCATAAATGATAAACAAATTAATCAAATTTTCACTAGACCTAAACCCTTAATGTGCTTACAGAAAGCATTCTTAAGGATTGGTTTTGTAAACTGGTCAGCTAACATATTAGTAGTGGAAACATGCTTCAACACTACTTGACCCTGTGCAATGATGCCACGTATGAAATAGTAATGTGTGTCAATGTGTTAGGTTTTTCCATGATATTTAGAATTGTTTGCATAAGCTATAGTTGCTAGGCTAAGAAGAGAAGGATCAACGCCAGAGTTAGCAAAATAAGTTTCTTCAAACGTCAACAAAATAATAGGCAGTTTATTTTTGTAATAGCAATCACAACCTCTCTTGGTTTAGCATACAAACTCAGCTATTTATTTTTATCCTTCCTTTTACTCAAAACCTCCTTTATCTCCTTAGCCTGATTTTTTACTAACTTACCTTTTTGGTTACCATCGGCCTTCAACTTACCATCCTCTTCAAGTGATTTGTGGAGTTGTAACTGCTCTTGATAAACTTGATGTGGTGGTAAAGTCTTGAGCACAATTTTGTGACAATCCTTTTGAAACCTGTACTTATTCTCAAATCCATCGTGAGTAGTTTTACAATCATATTGCCAAGTTCTCTACCAAACAAGATATGACTAGCTTGCATAAGCACAACATCACGGAAGACCTCATCCTTATGTTTGCCTAAGGTTAATGAAATTAGAACTTGTTTATTAAATTTTAGTTCACCACTTTCATTTAGCCATTGCAATCTATATGGTCTAGGATATTTAACGGTTGGCAAATTCAACTTTCTGACCATTAATTGACTAGCTACATTACACAGAAGTAGAACTTCCACTATCAATAATCAAACCAAAAACTTTATCTTGCACAAATCAACGAGTATAGAAAATATTTTCCCATCGTACCACATTTTGTTTATACTCAGCTTGTGCATGAAGAGCTCTGAGAACCACCAAACTTTGACTATGGATAGCGTCTTCCTCCTTCAACTCATTATCACTCGAACCTTCTGGTGGTGGCATGGTCTCATCTTATTCATCACTTTCACTTACCAATTCTCCATGGATGATATTCAAAACCTTCTTATTTGGACATTAGGAAGCGATGTGACCTACACCATGACAATAAAAGCATTTAAGATCTCTAGTCCTTTGATTAGTACTAGAATTAGAATCACCTTTGTCATTGGTGAGTTGATTACGAACAAATGGCCTTTCAACTTCTCTAGGTTTAAAGTTAGACTTCTTACCTTGCTTGGATGTACTAGGCCAATTCAGCTTCCAATTAGAGCTTGAACTAGAACTTACCTTTTGTTTACCTCATTTGAGTTATTTTTCTACCTTGGTAGCCATGTGAACCATCTCTTCAAGGTCTACATAGTGGTGTAACATGACTACATCGGCAATCTCCTTTTGAAGTCCACTCAAGAACCGCACCATTGTAGCCTTCCTATCGTCATTAATGTCAGCTCTAACCATGGCAATCTCAATCTTCGTATAGTACTCTTCCACGGACTTAATACTTTGCCTTAAGCTTTGAAGCTTTTGATGCAATTCCCTATAATAGTGAGATTTAACAAATCTTTTGCGTAAAATAGATTTCATGTCAGCCCAATTATCAACAGAACATTTTCTATTTCTACACCTACTAATTAACAATTGATCCCACCATGTCAATGCATAATCAGTAAAAGAAATGGTAGCTAATTTTACCCTCCTTTTATCAGAGTAATTATAATAGTGAAAATAAAAGTGTACCTTTTTCTCCCATTCGATGTAAGCATCAAGATCAGCTTTACCTCAAAATAGAGGTAAGGATAGCTTGAGTGTACCTTGCAATGTCGTTGTCTCAGGTCTAATTCTCTCTTCTGCCATGCTGCACATTCCTATCATCATAAACCTCCTCGTCAATATTATCTTGATCAGATTCATACTCATCCTTTTGATGACGTGAAGGGGTATTACCTCTACGAGCTGAACGTCTAAACCTTTGAGGCCTCCCTCTTTGTTGTTCATTAATACGAGCCTCGATTTGATCCATACAATCCCTAACATTGCCAAATGCAGTAAATACTCGCTCAAATTGTTGTTGTACGACCTCCATAGCTATGGGATAATTAGCTCGACTAGTTTCTTCCAGTGACATAATAAAAACACTCACAAAGAAAAGAAAGTGATTACAGTTAGTAAAAATCAAAAGAAACGTCCTTACCACTCAACTCACTTTTGGGAATACAATTACTCGAATTGTATCACTTAATCCCTCATGTATACCCTCAATTGAATGGCTTTTATAACTCAAATGATCTCACCCGCATTGCTTTTTTCCTCTCTTTAGTTCACAATACTCTCAAAGTCGTTGGAAGACTACGAGGACCAAAGTGAGCTCCAATTATGTCTTAACCACATAATTGGTCAGATTACAAGAAAGAGCAAATTATTCACAGGTCAATGCCAATAAAAGGACACCAAACTTTTGGATACTAGCTTTAAAGAACAAGTGACAACAAAATATCCGAGACTTCTAGAAGCAACAATAGATGTAGAAAACAAATAAGAATTTGGTAAGCAAATTTACCAAATATAGAAATCTAAGCACACAAGAACAAACAATTAAGCACTTAAGACTAGCAAAAAAATTAAAAGAACCAACAAAAATTAAGTGCTTTTGAATAGAATAACAAATTTGGAAAGTGGACCTTGACTTAGAAAGTTTTCAAAAAATAGAAAGTTTACAAAAAATGGAAAGCTTCCAAATTTTGTGGATTTCCTAATACAATTAGGATTAGGTTAAGTAATCCAAATCCTATTAGGATTATGATTAGTTTTTCGAGTCTAACTAGGATTAGGATAAGTTTTATAAGTCAACTTGGACTGGGGTTTTCCAAAACCGATTAGGATTAGGATTAGGATTAGAGACCAATTCCAAATAGGATCTGAATAATGAAACCAAGCATAATTAGGAAAAAAAAAAGAATTTAAGAACCAAAACCCTTTTGGATTAGGAAAAAAAAAATAGTTGTCTATATAAACAACTCAACAAGCCAACCATAAAATATTTTCCTCCTTTTTCTTTTTCTTCTCATGGCTGATTCTACTAATACTTCTTCTTTTTTCACACGTCTCTGGTATTTTCCCTCGAGAGTCTCTTTTTTTTTTCTTTTCTCACCTTCGACCAACAATTTTTTTTCTCTATTGAATTCAGCCAACAATTCTAGATTATTTTGCCAAAACAATTTTTTTTTATTCAATTCGGCCTAAGAAAAAAAATTATTTTATATGGCAGCAACAAAGAAGAAACGAAGAACAACAAGAAGCAACAATATGGCTGGATTTTATTTATTTTTAATATCAATAAGAACACGGGAGCCAAACAACAATGAAAAATGACAAATAATGAAGAAACAATGTACGACAGGAGAAGAACAAGGCACAAAATCAAGAATGAGACAAGAACAATAAAGAATCAAACCTATAAATTTCTTTTTTTTTTCTTCCTAATGAACAATAGTGATGAACAGTAACGCGAACAATAATGATGAACAGTGATAACTCTAGTAAACTAGAGTTATTTTCCTCTAAATTATAGCATTTTGATAGTTTAAATTCCAAAATTAGATAAGGAATTGAAGATTTTAGTTAATTTCTTTCATAAGTATTTGTATTTTCGTTCTTGAATTAATTATGATAATTTTGTGTTAAATTTTTAGTTTAATTAAGTGCTTAATGGTGTTAATATGACGCAGGTTAAAAATTAAAGGCTAGAAGCTGGAAGGAACAAAGCTCAAGGGACCAAATTGCACAATGGATGAAATGAAGATTGCTGGAAGGAGAGTCGAGATCATGGTCTCGACTATTCCAGACCGCGATCTCGACTCCAGAGAATTAGTTTTACTATTTTAGAGTTGAGATTGCGGTCTCAAATGTTTCAGACTGCGATCTCAACTCGCTAAATGTTAAGTTGTAGGGGAAATTTTGTAAACTTCCAGCCAGAAAACCCCTAATTTTGCCTTGTGTAATGCTGCACTATTTAAGCTAAGTAGAATTAGTAAGTAGAGAGTTTTTAGGGAGATAGAGTAGATAATTTTAGAGTAAAATAGTTTTAGTTAATTCTAGATAGATTAGGATAGCTTGAAGTACAAGTTACTTTTTCTAATAGAAATTTCTCTTTACTTTCATCTCAGATCTTCTTTAAATTTGTTGTCAAGTTTAAATTTTTATTAGATAATCGTAGTGGGTTCTTCGTAAGCTTCGCGTAGATATAATTTTTAATTGCTTTCCTGTCCAATTTGAGAATGGTAATGCTTGGTGATGTGAAATCTTGTGTAGTGAATGAATGTGTGCTTTTTTGTAAAACGAAATTTCAATTTTGGATTGATTTACTCATCTTTTCTTCACATATCACGTAGTGTTAAACATTTCTTGAGAGATCGATTAATTGTTCTAAGTACATCTATGATTCATCAAGTGTCACGTCAACTTCAGAGGTGTATAAATGTTCTAATGTTTAGTAGGTTACGTTTAATGTTAATCTTTGTTTTGCTCGGGACTAGCAAAATGCTAAGTTTGGGGGTGTGATAACTCTAGTAAACTAGAGTTATTTTCCTCTAAATTATAGTATTTTGATAGTTTAAATTCCAAAATTAGATAAGTAATTGAAGATTTTAATTAATTTCTTTCATATGTATTTGTATTTTCCTTCTTCAATTAATTATGATAAATTTTTTGTTAAATTTTTAGTTTAATTAAGTGCTTAATGGTGTTAATATTATGCAGGTTAGAAACTGGAAGGAACAAAGCTCAAGGGACCAAATTGCAAAATGGATGAAATGAAGATTGCTTGAACTACAAGTTACTTTTTCTAATAGAAATTTCTCTTTACTTTCATCTTTAGATCTTCTTTAAATTTCTTGTAAAGTTTAAATTTTTATTAGATAATCATAGTGGGTTCTTCATAAGCTTCGCATAGATATAATTTTTAATTGCTTTCTTGTACAATTTAGTAAAAATTTCTTTACTTTGAAATTAGGGTTTTTAGGAAAATTACGGCTCTTATCAATTTCTTGATTTCTATTTAAGAATTTTCAATTTCTAGTTAATTCTTAGTGGGCTTTCTTAATTTCAATCAAAAAATCCAAAAAATATTTAAATTTCTTGTTTAACTCTTTCTAATTTATAATTTAGAAATGGATGCTTTTAATATTCAAAGTTTCTCTTTTGTAGTCTTTTTAGTTGAGTGATTCACTTGTTTTAAATTTTAGTCTTAATTTGATTAAATTAGGTTAGAATTAAAATTATAGTTCCCATTAGAATAGTTCTATCATCTACCAATTGATTTAGCTTAGCTACACAAGTACCCTTAAACCTAGTAATTGCAATCGACAATCCTTGCGGGTAAGCTAAAACGATCTCTACTTCCCTTTGCTACTAGCTGACAATCGTATACTTGCGGGATGCAATCTAGTTAGTGGTAGGATTTTGGTGTTTCATTGAATTATAACTAGATATATTAAAGAGGCATCAAATTTTTATAACTGTTGCCGGGGATTGTCTTCAGTTTTTGGCAATATCAAGCACTTTATGGGTCGTGTAGATTAAGCACTTTAGATTAGTTTAATTTAGTTTTTAATTTTGTTGATTTTTATGTTTGATTGGTTTTCTTGCGGAATTGACTTGGAACTTCAATTGACTATTTTGGTTTTGTTTAGTGCATGGTAAGAGGAGCTCAAGAGTCATTCATTTGCTTAGACAAGAAAAGGGAGAAAGAGCTAAGAGAACTTAGAAGACTGAGAAGGGTACATTAAGAGCAAGAAAGGATAGAAATGGCAAATGCTAATGCTCATCAAGGGAATGGCAAATGCTAACTTTGAAAAATTAGGTGACCTCTCGAGGGACCTCAAATACCATATGACACCATTGAACCATTTTTACTAGTCACTCTAAGTTTTTCAATTTTCCCAAAGAAAACGAGTTCAAATGCTAACACAAGATTTTAAATAACCAACTATTAACCATAATCAAAAAGGTTTTCAAAAAACAAGTTCCATTCATCCAAAACATAATTTTGGTCAAATTAAAAGGATTTCAAAGTGTTTCAACCATTTGGACAAGGCCATAGGGAAATTGAAGATCATTACGATGCTATCTAAATGCACATGTCACAAAATTTTGGGAATATTAATCTATCTAGGAGTGAGTAGAATGATATTGATGTTGGGTATTACAAACATTTTCCCCTCAACATATTAGTGCTCTAAAACATAAAGGCTCATTTCAATTGCTTTGCTTCTTCATGCCTCAATTTAAAAACAATCCGAACGGCCATTTTAGAGAAACAACATTTGTGATGCTGGAATCCCCTACTTGTCTTATTTCTCTTCTCATGGCATATTTCAGAGAAACAATATTGGTAAATCTAGACAGATACGCTAGAATCCCGCACTCGCCTTATTCCTAAAAGCAAATTTTTTTTTCATGGCCCTAAACCAAGGAAGAAGAGTAAAATGTACCCAAGATCATATCAAAACCAATCACAACACAAGATAGAATGAAAGTCCACAATGAAAACACTCATAATAACCAAAATCACTTCTATTCTATTTAAACCAATTTTCCAAAAGATAAGTCAACAAAAAAGGTAATACTATTGATTTCATCAAAAACACATTTCAAATGAATTAAAGAAAAAATGTGAATCTCTCACTTTTCAAAATAGTAACATATGGCTTTTGAATTCTTTTGTCGCAAAAAATACTCAACACACACCAAATTCCATGAAATGCCAAGTTTAAATAATTCAATCATATGGTATTGCAAGTCATTTATCATCATTGAGATCCATAGTTTACTCAATTTTCCATCCACAATCCATGATAACTCTAGTAAACTAGAGTTATTTTGCTTCTAAACTATAGCATTTTGTTAGTTTAATCCCCGACTTTTGGTATCTAATTAAGTGTTTTAGTTAATTATTTGCATTATGTAGTTGCATTTGCATTTCTTGTAAATATCATGAATTTTTATTTAATTTTAGTTAATTTGGTTACTTATTTAATTAAGTATTTTGCGAGTAAAGAATTGAAAGATGGAAGTCAAAATCACAAAAGTTTATGGGCTAAAGTGAAATTGATGAAGAGTTGAAGACTAGAGCCGAAACATGCTCGATGTCAAGACATAGATATTTGGTGTCGTGACATCGAGGCGAAGATTCAATTAATAATTTTCAGCTCGATGCGCAACACTGAATATCCATGTTGCAAAGGCTTAGTTTTCATTGCACTTTTGTAATTTTTGGCAAGTAGATTTTAATTCTTGACTTGTAAAACACTCCAATATATATATATATATATATATATAATAGGTAATATTTAGTGATAGTAAACATAGTAGGTAGTGTAGTTAGTATTTTTAGGAGAAAATTAGATTAGTAGTAACTTGAACTCTAAGTTTCCAGTTTAATACAAAATTCTCTTAAATTTTCCTTTAGATCTTGTCTTTAATTCCTTGCAATTTTTAATTTTGATTAGATAACTTTAGTAGGTTAATCATTAGCTTTTATTAGATACAATTTTTACTTGCTTTCTATTTAAATTTTTTAAAAATATAGTTACTTCTATTTTAAGTTTTCCTAGTGTTCTTGGTAATTTCGTGATTTCTAATTAAAGATCTTCATTTCTTTGTTTTAATTCCTAGAAATTTTTTCTGGGCTTTCTTTTATTAAACCAAAAATCCAAAAATATCTAGTTTTAGTCTTATTTCCTTTACAAATTTCAATAGTTCAATTAGTAGAAAAATAGAATTCACTTTCATTTAATGCTTTCTTATTACTTTCTTTGGTTCATTTAGGATTAATTGCCTTTCAATTCTAGTCTAGTTTAGTTAATCTAGTTAATTTAAAAGTAGTTTTACTTGCTTCCATTAGATTAGATTAGTTAATCTTTAAACTAGTTGTTCAATTGCTTCCTTTACTTTCTTTATTAGATAAATTAGTTTTTAATTTTGAATTACTTGATTGTTTAATTGATGGATTTAATTAGGTTTAGTATTACACTCCTTTTGGTTTGCCTAACTGCATAATGCCAATCAAATGATTCTCGTGGGAACTATACCTATTTACCATTATCTACTACCTTCCCCGTATACTAACGGGAGTCTGAGTAGAATTTAGTGCAAAGTGAGGTTTTATTACTTGTTTGATTGTTTAATTGATATTTTACTCTACCCGAGCAAACGAGCTTTTGGCACCATTGTTAGGGGTCCTTTGTCTATTGTCAATATTAGGTACTTTACGGGTCATGTAGATTAGGCATTTTTTTATTTGTTCTTAGGAGTTAATTTTAGTTCCTTACTTTGTTGTTCTTAATTGTTTATATTAATGATCTTGGCTTATGAATTGAATAGGCACTTGTGACTAATTGATTGAATTTACTCATGGAAAGTAAAAGACAAGGGGAGTTTGATTTGCTTAGACGATGAGAGAGAGAGAGTTAAGGAAATTCTAAAAGCAAAAAAAGTGCAACAAGAGTTGGAGAGACTTGAAATAGCTAATCATCAATAAAATCCATGAATTACAAATGAGAATTTGGGTAATAATGGTGACGATGAACAAGTTGAGGGGATTGGAAATCATGGAATAGGAGCCAATTTTAATGGAGGACTTGTGATACAAATCTTGAGAGGCTAAAGATGTACCAATTTGAGGAGATGAAATTTGGAGCAAGCTTGGACTCATGCTTGCCATGATTGAAAACATTTGTTGTATTTGATCAAGTTAGATTGAATTGTCCTCAATTCATTAATACATGAAGTCCAAATTCTTCAAAGTGAAGCACAAGTGGAGATAGTTTAATTCCAAGGGCCGAATATAATGTTATATTGTTACTTGGATTTTTATCTGTTTAAGTCCATTATTGTGTAAAGCCCAATAGTAGTTTAATGTGTTGACTAAAAATTGGGCTAGTTTAAGTGTTGGTTTAATTACTAGTTTTAGACATAATTAGTAGTCCCTAGTTTTTAGGGAAATTTTAGCTACTTTTTTGGACACTTTAAGCCTATAAATAGGCCTCTACATGGACGAATTTTTCAACAAGTTATTATCAATAATATTTGTCTTTTTCATGGGAAAAAAGTTCTCTCTTTTAGTCTTTGATTGGGATCTTCACTTGAGCAACGGCGATTTTTCTAACCAACTTAGGATAATCAATATAAATTGCGGGTCAATTTTTGCTTAATCTTATTTTTTCTATTTGTGTCTTCTTTTTGTATTCATTGCTGTCCAATTTGTGTGACTAACTTTGGATTCCAATCCTTGGGGTTTTGGTGCATTACTTGATCGTCGAGTTTTGTGGCATCGAGTCTAGATTGTGCACGAGGTTCGCATCACCTTAGTATCAAAGCTAGTCCAATTTTGGTCAGTTTTGTTTGTTTTTTTTTTAATTTTTTTAGATTTTCGTCATATTTCTAAGAAAATCATATCTTAGATAAACAAAAAAAAAAATTGTATTGTTCATTGTACTGTATAGTTCATTGTTACTGTTCACTATACTATTCATCATTACTGCTCATTAGTAGAAAAAAATTTACAACTTTGATTCCATTGTTCATGTATCAAAATTTGCATAGTTGATCTTGTGATTTGTTCTTCTCGTGTCGTACCCTATTCCTTGATTGTCTATCAATCTTCGTTATTATTGCTTTTGTGTTATTATTGATATAAAAAAATTTCCAGCCGTAGTTGTTCTTGTTGTTGCTTCCTTGTTACTTCTTTTTTGTTGTTGCAGCCAATTTAAAAAAAAAAAAAAAAAAAGTGTTCTAGGCCGAATTGGAAAAAAAAAAAAAAAAAGTTCGGCTGAAAGATAAAAAAAAAAAAAATTTGTTGGCCAAAAGTAAAAAAAAAAGGAAAAAGAAAAAGAACAAAAAAGAAGGCGTGAAAAAAAATAAAGAAGAAGAAGTAGAATTGTCCATAAGAAGAAAAATGGAGAAGAAAAAAAATTTTCAGGCTTGGCCTATTAAGTTGTTTATATAGACAACTACTTATTTTTTTCCTCATCCAAAAGGGTTTTAGTTCTTAACTTTTTTTTCCTAATTGTGGTTGGTTTCCTTATTCTGATCCTATTTGGAATTAGTTTCGTGTCCTAATCCTATTTGGAATTGGTTTCTAAACCTAATCCTAATCGGATTTGAAAAACCCTAATCCAATATGACTTAGGAAACTTATCCTAATCCCAATTGTACTTAGAAAACTAATTCTTATCCTAGTAGGATTTGGATTACTTACCCTAATCCCAATTGAATTAGGAAATCCACCAACTTTGGGAACTTTCCATTTTTGGAAACTTTTTAAATCACGGTCCACTTTCCAAATTTGTGATTCTGTTCAAAAGCACTTAATTTTTGTTGGTTCTTTTTAATTTCTCTGCCAGTCTTAAGTTCCTAATTGTTTATACGTGTGTGTTTAGATTACTATATTTTGTAAATTTACTTACCAATTCTATTCTTATTTACTTTCTATAGCTTTTTGTTGCTTCTAGCAGTCTAAGATATTTTGTTGTCTCTTGTTCCTTGAGCCTAAATCCAAAAATTTGTTGTCTCTTATTTGGCATTGACCTGTGACTATTTGTTTTTCTTTGACTTCCAACCAATTAAGTAGTTAAGACATAATTGGACCTCACTTTGGTCCTCGTAGTCTTTCAAAGACTTTGAGAATGAATTAAAGAGAGGAAAAAGGTAGTGTGGTGAGATCATTGGAGTGATAAAAGCCATTCAATTGAGGGTATACACAAGGGATTGAATGATATAATTTGAGTATATATACTCCCAAAAGTGAGTTGAGTGGTGAGAAAACTTCTTTCCATTTTACTAACCCTAATCACTTTCTTTTTCTTCATGAGTGGTTTCATTATCACAGGAAGAAACTGGTCGAACTAATAATCCCATAACAATAGAAGCCATACAACAACAATTTGAGCAAGTATTTGCTACCTTTGGCAATGTTTTAGGGATTTCACGGATCAAACTAAGGCTCGCATGAATGACCAAGGAGTTAGGTGTCAAGGTCGTAGATCTAATGCTCCTCCTCGTCATCAAGAAGGTGAGTATGAATCTGATCCAGATAATATTGACGATGAGGTTTTTTATGACAAGAATGTGTAGCGTGGCCGAAAGGAGAATCGAACTCGAGACAATGACATTAGTACAATCAAGCTATCCTTACCTCTTTTGAGATAAAGCTGATTCTGATGCTTACAATGAATGGGGGAAAGATAGACTTTATTTTTTATTGTTACAATTACTCCGATGAAAAGAAGGTAAAGCTAGCTGATGTTTCTTTTACCGATTATGCGTTGACTTGGTGGGATCAATTGTTGATAAGTAGACGTAGAAATAGAAAATGTACCATTGATAATTAGGCTGACATGAAATCCATTTTGTGTAAAAGATTTGTTCCATCTCACTATAACAAGGAATTGTATCAAAAGCTACAATGCTTAAGGAAAGGTACATAATACGTTCGTGGAATAGTACATAAGGAGATGGAGATTGCCATGATTAAAGTTGATGTTGATGAAAATAGGGAGACTACAAAGGCGCAGTTCTTGAGTGGACTTAACAAGGAGATTGCTGATGTAGTTGAGTTACACCATGATCTACCACGGTAGAAAAATAGATGAGGTAAACAAAAAGTACATCTAGGTCAAACTCTAATTGAAAGCCGAACTAGACTAGTGCATCAAGCAAGGTGAGAAATCTAACTTTAAACCTAGAGAAGTTGAAAGGTCATTTGCTCACAACCAACCCACCAATGACAAAGGTAATTATCAAAGGAATAGAGATCCTAAATGCTTTTGTTGTCATGGTGTAGGTCACATTGCTTCCCAATGTCTGAACAAGAAGGTTTTAAATATCATCCATGGAGAATTGGTGAGTGAAAGTGACGAAGAAAATGAGACTATGCTACCACTAAAGGTTCGAATGATGATGAGTTCGAAGAGGAAGAGGCTATCCATGTGAGTCAAAGTTTGGTGGTTCTTAGAGCTCTTCATGCACAGGCTAAGTATGAATAAAATGAGGTACAAAGAGAAAATATTTTCTATGCTCATTGTTTTGTTCAGGATAAAGTGTGTAGTTTGATTATTCATAGTGGGAGTTGTGTGAATGTAGCTAGTCAGTTATGTTGGCCCAAAAAGCAACCTAAGAGGGGGGTGAATTAGGTTGTTTAAAAAACAAACCTTTTTTTAATGTGCTTAATGGAAATGCAACAAATAAACACTTAAGCACAAATGAATACAATAAATATTCAACAATTAAAGCTTAAAGAACAAATATAAAGATAGAGATAGAGAGTATCAAACCAAACTCCCAAACTTCTCAAGTTTGGAGTATTTCCACTGGTAATGCCTCTTCAAAAAAGGTAAGGCAATAACCTTCCAGTACACAAAGTAGGCTCACCCTTGCACCAACTAAGTTCCTCTAGTTGAGCCAAAGGGTTTTACACTACAACCTCACTTTTGTACTTTAAGGGTACTTGTTATCCATCCACTCTTACACTTGAAGATCATCACTAGTCTACTCTTGCTCACACTAATTCCCTCTAGTTGAGCCAAGAGAACTATACTACTCAAACCAATACAACCCACAATATTTTAGCCTATTTCTCCCCAAATAGCTCTTACAAGTGTTTGTTTTGAATGTAGTAGTTTTCTTCTCTATATTTGCATTTACAGACTAGGGGGTATTTAAGTTGCCCAAAATCTGCTTCCAACAACTTTCCAACGGCTATTTTCTATTTACTTGAAAACTAGCCGTTGGACCTTTCGGACGGCCGATGCAACAGTTGTGCGTCTGAACTAACTAGCCGTTGGACCATTCGGGCTGCCGCAGCTAACCTCTGTATCTGACGCTGGGTCCGTTCTCTGAGGGTTTTCGTTCGAACGTTGTGTTGGATGAGTCTGAACCTGCGTCCGATCAAAGCAATGTCTTCTGGAAAAGTGATCGGACGCTGTTCTTTGTCCGAGACTGCTTCAGCTTCAGTTTCTTTGTCTGAGACCTCTATCTTTCGGATAGTCATTTGCGTCTGTGGAGTCTTCTAGTTGTTTTGCTAGGATGATCATTTGCGTCCGAACCTCCCTACTTTTCTGCACACTTGTTTTCAAACCATTAGTGTGATTTGGTCATCATCAAAACATGATTAACATAAAGTTAAATTTGCCAGTCGTAAAGCATCTTACACCATATAGATTGCAATCGTTAAATGAAAGTGGTGAACTAAAAGTTTACAAACAAGTTATAATTTCTTTAACCTTGGGCAAGTATAAAGATGAGGTCTTGTGTGATGTCGTACCTATGCAAACTAGTCATATCTTGTTTGGTAGACCTTGGAAATATGACCGTAAAAACTGCTATGATGGATTTGAGAACAAGTACAAGTTTGAAAAGTATGGTCACAAGATTGTGCTTAAGCCTTTACCTGCGCATCAAGTCTATCAATAGCAACTACAACTCCACAAATAACATGAGAAGCATAGTAAGTTGAAGGTTGCATGTAATAGCATCCGAAAGGTTAGTCAGTCGAAAATCAGTCTAAGGAGATTGAGGTGGTTTTGACTAAAGGGAAGGATAAAAGAAGGCCAATAAAGTTCATATGCTAAACCAAGGGAGGTTATGAGTGCTTGTAAAAATAATATGCCTATTACTTGGTTGATGTTTCAAAATGTTTAGTGTGTTAACTCTGACATTGATCCTTTCCTTCCAAGTGTTTTTAAGTCTGTTTTATAGGAACTTGAAGATGTATATCCCGAAGAGACTCCACTTGGATTGCCACCAATCCGAGGGATAGAATACCAATATGATTACTATAATAGCTTTGATTCAAGGAAGAATCATTTCAAAAGCATAGGAATGATACGAATCTGGAGAGACTAAAGAAGTACCAATTTGAGGAGTTGAAAGCCGGAGGAAACTTGGACTCACACTTGCCTCTTAGCACATTCGTGACACGTTGATCAAGTTGGATTGGACTGTCCTCAATTAATTGATACATGAAGTCCAATAGCACATCTTCAAAGTGAAGCACAAGTGGAGATCCTTGAAGTCATAGAGCCGAATATTACGTTATATTGTTACTTGTCTTTTTATTTGTTTAAGTCCATTATTGTGTAAAGCCCAACAATAGTTTAAAGTGTTTTGTAAATTAGGGTAGTCTAAGTGTTGGTTTAATTACTACTTTCAGACATAATTGGTAGTCCTTAATAAGGGTCCCATAAGGCCCATTAATTGGCTTCCATACGGTAAAACTCCTAGTCCTAGTTTTCAGGGAAATTTTAGCCACTTTTTTTGGGCACTTTAAGCCTACAAATAGGCCTCTACATGGAAGAATTTTTCAGCATGTTATTATCAATAAAATTTGTCTTTTTCATGGGAAAAAAGTTCTTTCTTTTAGTCCATGGTTTGAGACTTTGTTGGGATCGTCACTTGAGCAACGGTGATTGTTCTAAGCGACTTAAGATATTGGTTCCCACTTGATTAATACAAGTAGTGGGCCAATTTTTGCTTAATCTTATCTCTCTATTCTGTTCATGTCTTCTTTGTGTGTTCTTTGGTGTCCAATGTGTGTGACCAACTGGGGATTATGATCCTTGGGATTTTGATGCCTTACTTGATCGTTGGGTTTTGTGACATCAAGTTTAGATTGCACAAGGGGTTCTCATCAACTTGGGAATAATGGTAACAGAATTCGTGGACATGGTAACCTCTTAGAGACTATGTTATGCCCAATTTCGATAAGGCTACTTATAGCATTACAAGGATGCCTGTTCAAGCGAATAATTTTGAAATCAAGCCCTCATTAATACAAATGTTGCAAACACATTCCATATTAGGAGGTAGTCCTAATGAAGACCCATACACGCATTAATGAACTTTGAAGAAGTGTTGGACACTTTTAAATTTAATGGTGTACGTCTGGATTGCATATGTATGCATGTCTTCCCTTTTTCATTGAGAGATAGATCAAAGGCGTGGCATCAATCATGCTCAAAGGACGTTTACGATAGGGAATCAATTGGCTTACCCAGAGTTCTTGGCCAAATATTTTCCTTTCTCAAGGATTGCACCACTTCGCAATGAGGTTACTTCATTTAAGCAAGATGTCGGTGAAACTTTGAGTGAGGCTTGGTAACACTTTAAAGAGTTGTTACGAAGATGCCCCCATTAAGCCATCCCCGCCTTGGTTACAAATCCGAGTCTTCTATAATGGGTTGGCACAAGAAACTAAGTCTATTGTTGATGCATCTGCCAATGGCTCTATTTCTTTTAAAACACTAGAAGAAGCTTAAGGGCTGCTTAATAGAATAGCCTTAAACAATTGCTATCATGGTCCTATGACTCAACCAGTGGTCCAACAACAGGTCAATCAAGCCAATACCCAACATAGTGGCGTGCTGAATTTGAAGTTAAATGACGCCATCCTTGCTCAACAAAGAATGTTTATGAGTGTCATGAATAACTTCCCAAGAGCATTGGAGAATTTTGGGGGACCAAATACTGTGAATGTCTTTGGTTTTTCATCTTAACTATGTATTGAGTGCAACCCATGTATGTGACTTTTGTGGTGGTGGGCACTCAAATGGTCAATGTGAGGTTCCTTTTCGTTCAAGTGTGCAACTCTATGTATCTAATCAACCATCATCTTCAAGAAATCCTCCCGGTGTTTTTTTGCAATACTTAGGGGTTAATTGGTAGTAGCATATGGGTTAATATGGCAAACAAATATCTTGCAGAAAAGTGGAGTTTGCCTACTGTGCCACATCCAAACATTATAAGTTCCGATGTTTAATTGAAAATAAAGCGTTTGAGGTAACTGAGCAAGTTATTGTATCCTTCACTATTGGTAAGTATTCCGATAAGGTAGTTTGTGATGCACCTTTGCACAGATGTCATTTACAACTTTGTCAGCTATGGGAATTATCTAAAAATTATTTTTATTATAGCTATACTACGGCATATCACTTGTGTAAAAACGGTAAAAAGTCAAATTTATTCCTTGGATAAAAGAAGGCCAATTAAATTCGTATGCTAAACCAAGGGAGGTTATGAGTGCTTGTAAAAATAATATGCCTATTATTTGGTTGATGTTTCAAAATGTTTAGTTTGTTAACTCTGACATTGATCCTTTCCTTCCAAGTGTTTTTAAGTCTGTTTTCTAGGAACTTGAAGATGTATATCCCGAAGAGACTCCACTTGGATTGCCACCAATCCGAGGGATAAAATACCAATATGATTACTATAATAGCTTTGATTCAAGGAAGAATCATTTCAAAAGCGTAGGAATGATACGAATCTGGAGAGACTAAAGAAGTACCAATTTGAGGAGTTGAAAGCCGGAGGAAACTTGGACTCACACTTGCCAAGATTGAAGCAAATTCGTGACACTTTGATCAAGTTGGATTGGACTGTCCTCAATTAATTGATACATGAAGTCCAATTCTTCAAAGTGAAGCACAAGTGGAGATCCCTGAAGTCATAGAGCCGAGTATTACGTTATATTGTTACTTGTCTTTTTATTTGTTTAAGTCCATTATTTTGTAAAGCCTCAATAATAGTTTAAAGTGTTGTGTAAATTAGGGTAGTTTAAGTGTTGGTTTAATTACTACTTTCAGACATAATTGGTAGTCCTTAATAAGGGTCCCATAAGGCCCATTAATTGGCTTCCATACGGTAAAACTCCTTGTCCTAGTTTTTAGGGAAATTTTAGCTACTTTTTTTGGGCACTTTCAGCCTGCAAATAGGCCTCTACATTGAAGAATTTTTCAGCATGTTATTATCAATAAAATTTGACTTTTTCATGGGAAAAAAGTTCT